>WNWU01000053.1:6169950-6180032 GCA_012654045.1 Ptyas mucosa | reverse complement strand
CTTCTCCTTCTCCTTCTCCTTCTCCTTCTCCTTCTCCTTCTCCTTCTCCTTCTCCTTCTCCTTCTCCTTCTCCTTCTCCTTCTCCTTCTCCTTCTCCTCCTCCTCCTCCTCCTCCTTCCATATCTGTCATTGGACGTTGGTGATCATGTTGGCGATCCTATTTTTATCAACAGCCGCATGAAAAAGTGCTTTTGAGTTTTGTCCAAACCAATCCCTTAGATTTTGAAGCCATGCTATTCTTCTTCTGCCTGGACCTTGTTTGCCTTCAATCTTTCCTTGGAGGATTAAGTGAAATATGTTGTATTTTTCTGGGTGTCTTATCACATGTCCAAAATATTCTAACTTTCACTTTTTAATGTTTTTGATGATTTCCCTTGACTTTTCTTTTTTTTTATTTATTGAAAAAGTTTTAAAAATTTTACATACATTTTCTCCCCCCTCCCCAACCACCCCCCTGACTTCCCAGAGCAAATACAAAATATAAAATACAGCTTAAATCCCCTAAATTCAACTCCATCTCTCACTTATCATAATCATTAAACAAATAGATAAAAGGAAAGCAAGTCTTCTTTCTTCTTATTCCATCTAATTTAACAGAATTAGTATCCATTTATAATTACAGCAGTTAATAAAACAGTTAAATATTACCTAATCAAACCTATCATTACTCAATTTATTCCCTTGACTTTTCCAGGGGACTTATCACCTCCTCATTTCTGATTTTTGTCAACCAAACTTATACGTAACAGCAGCCTGTAAATCCACATTTCAAATGCTTCTAGTCCTTTCAAATAGCTTTCTGTCAGACACCAACTCTCCACTCCCTAGAGCAGGATAGAAAAGATGTAGCATCTGACAAACCTGATTTTCAATCTAAGGCTTATGTCATGACTGTAGAAGACCTTTTTTATTTCGAAGAATGCTGTTTGAACTTTCTCTATCCCAGTGGTGAAATCCATTTTTTTTTCCTACCGGTTCTGTTGGCGTGGCTTGGTGGGCATGGCTTGGTGGGCATGGCAGGGGAAGGATACTGCAAAATTATTAACATCAGCTGCCTGCAATTATTGCAGGTTCGAATCTCACCAAGGCTCAAGGTTGACTCAGCCTTCCATCCTTTCTAAGGTAGGTAAATTGAGGACCCAGTTTGTGGGGGCAATAAGCTGACTTTGTATAAATATACAAAAGTATGAAGGCTATTGCTTAACGCATTGTAAGCCGCCCTGAGTCTCTGAAGAAGGGCGGCATATAAATCAAATTAAAAAAAAAATCTCCATTCCCACCCCACTCCAGGGAAAGGACACTGCAAAGTCCCCATTCCCTCCCCACTCCTGGGGGAAGGATATTGCAAAATCTCCATTCCCACCCCACTCAGGGGCCAGCCAGAGATGGTATTTGCCAGTTCTCCGAACTACTCAAAATTTCCACTACCGGTTCTCCGAACTACTCAAAATTTCCACTACCGGTTCTCTGAACTACTCAAAATTTCCACTACTGGTTCTCCAGAACCTGTCAGAACCTGCTGATTTCACCCCTGCTCTATCCTTGTTTTTTACTTCAGTGGTCATGTTCCAAGGTTGCTCTTGGCCAGCTGATATTGGATTGGCAGATTTGTATTTGGAGAAGAAAGTCTCAAATGTAGCCAGTTCAACAAAAACAGATGATGTCTACAGATAGGCTGTATCTCCTATCAGTTACCTACCCCTCCAGCCTGCTTGTGAGCCTCCTGGCACTCGCAATTTCCCACCTCAGTAAGTTGCAAGTTCATTCTAGCTCTTAAAACTGTTCCCTCTTCAATGATTCCTGGTCCTGCCCATTTTCGAAAAGTAGACCTTGATAGATGACACGACATCTGATGTGGCTTTTTGGCTAGCTGGCACCCTGCTTGATTAAACTATGGAGTTGGCCTTCAACCTTCAGGAAAAACTTTTAATACATTTTCAGGAAATGCGATGTAACAAGGCCATCCTTTAAGCCAAACTGATGGAGATGCATGCTGTCAGCCTTAATGCTAGCAATATTCTAACTCTGAAATGAAATGGAATAATTATTAGCGAATTGTTGAGCAAATGTTACTCACTGAAATAGATGATCCTGTAAACCTCAAACACCTGCCAATCTTGTTTACACAGCTGTATATAAATATCAATCACTGTTTAATCTCTTGAAGGAAACAGAGATGGCATGTTAACACTCAGGAGGATCATGGGTATTGAGTATTCAAAGTTCTTCTTTGAAACGATTTAATATATATGCTTTCTTTAAAAAGAAAATATATATGCATAAAAATAATCTTTGTGTTTTGCATATTGTATCTTTTGTCTTTGAGAATTATTTTAATTAGATCTCTTCTGGAAACATATCTTTTCTATTATTTGGTAAATATTAGAACTAAATGCTCATTGCATGCCTTACACAATTAAAAAAAATATTTGTTAGAAATGTAAAAAAAAATATCAAAGAAAATTGGGATGCAAAAATAATTTATGAGAGGTATAGAAATATGTTTAGATATGCATCAAGGAGTTAGAGTTTAATTTATAATTGTTTAGAAAGAAATATTAAAAATCAAACTTCAAGCTTGATAAAATAAACATTTCTTAATCGTAGAAGTACCTTTGTCTGAAATATTGTGATGTATAAATATTTGGTTAATAAACATTCAGTTTATTCAAATTATCATACTAACTATCATATACTATCAATAACTGGACTGTATTATGTATTACTCCTTCTTTAAATGGAAACTTCATACACATCATAAAAATTATGAAATATGTGCTTTTGACAGTTAGATGTAAAAATTCCTGCTGTATTTTTGACTGCGTTAATAAAACAATTCAGGAAAAAAGTGCACTAATAATAAATAGGAACCTCTATAATTCAGATTAGATCTCCTTAAATAGATCCATTTTAGATATTTACTTGGAAGCATTCTTCATAATTTATGTTTAAATGCTGTAATTCTAGTTTGGATAAGGAAAGCCCATCCATCACAAATGTTCAACATCTTAAGAAATATTCAGTTTCTTTGGGTTACTTTTCTACAACAATAGGTATTTCACTTTTCTCTATAGCAATTCTACTATTTTTACACAGATTTTTTAATTGTTGGGATATGTGTCATCTTGCAAATTTGTAATCTGGAAGATTCTTATTCACAATTTTGCCATTTTTGCACTCGAAAATTGAAAGTTTTCACTGTATCCCTAGTAAATATTTAAGAACAGTGATTACATTGTGTCACAGGAGAAAAGTAAGAAATTGCTCATAACTTCTGTTTATAGAAAGAAACTATGAGAATGTATCTTCCTTCTGAAGATACATCTGAGACACTAATAAGATGCTGTACTGCAGTAACCCGTGATAAAAGGAGAAGGTTAAAATAGTCACAGTTGTTTCATTCCCTTTCTTGCAGTATGGAACTGCCATTCCCACCATTACATTTCTACCATATGAAAATGACTTCCTATCAGCTACTACAGGGAATAATATATCTATTCCTGAAAAGTGTATAAGAATTAATTTTTGTTTTTAGCAGAGAGTATTTACAACTCAAACTTTAATATTCATTGGACTTCCGGTGGCTCCGTGCTCGTTGAAGACACCTAGGATTAGGTGCCCGCTTCCTGGTTACGTAAGAACCCCCGAACAGCTGTTCAGCGCTGTCGGGAGGTTCCAAAAGGTTTCCCCCGGGGCAAAGGGGGAGACTGAAGATCAGGCTGGTGGGGGTAGAGCTCCTCAAAACCCCCCAGGAAAAATCCTGGGGTGCGAAGAAGAGGAGCTCCCCAGAAGCCAGCCAAGCAGCTCCGGACCTGGAACGCCTCTGCTGAAGCAGAGCGAAACGGCGTGACCACACCAAGCAACTAAAAACATTTGGGGTAACATTTTAAGATGCTGGATTTAAAAAAAATTTTTCTATTTTTTGAAATGGATTTGAAGCTGGCTAAGCAGAGCAGGAGAGTGTAAATTGGGACTGTTTAAACTTTAACTCCGGGTAAATTGTCAGAAAAAAAATGGTGTCTAGTGAAAGTGATTGTTAAAGCCTGTTACATTTGTAGCAGACAAAGACCTACAGAAAACGTTTAGACTGGAGCTGGAATGGAAGTAAAAGCGGAAGTAATGGTTGAAGCTGGACTTTTAAAAATAGAAGATATTCGAATTGAAATTGCAAAGATTTTTAAAGAACTTTCAGACACTATTATTTCTAATTTGTCGGTTTTAACTGAACAGGAGTCTGATAATGAAGTGTTGCTGGGGAATCCACAGGACACTATACAGCAGAATTTACAGATTGAAGTACAAGCTGCAGGGATCTGTATGCTGGGAGATTTGGTACAAATGGAAGCTGTGGTGGATATTTTACATTTCTCTTTGGAAGAACAGCAATTGAATAAATTATTACAAGAGGAGGATTTATTTGCTAATTTGAGGTCTGCCACACAAAGGATGGATCTGCTGGACTATACAAGGAAGAAATGGTGGAATCAGGGTTACAGAGGTCTGCTGGATTATACAAGCAAGAAATGGTGGAAACAGGACTATAAATTTAAGCTAAAGGATAAGACAACAAACTTGAAGGGATTTTTTATGATATCTCAACCTCAGGACAATTTTAAGAAATTGTTAGGAGGGTCAGAAGGAAGGGGGATAGAACTGTAGCTAACAAGAGATTGGAAGAAATTTTTAAAAAAAAAGAAGAAAAAATTGCAAGATTTTTATTTTTGATGGTTTTAAAGGTTATGGATGTCTCATAGGTATAAAGGATAATGGTTTTTTTTCTTTTCTTTTCTTCTCTTTTCCTTATCATTATAATGGTTAAATTAAAGAATGTTGGCTACCCTCCGGAAGCTTGGGGATTTATATTTATAATGATTTAAGAAGTTTTATTGATATTTTTTTCTTTTTTAAAAAAGAAAAAAAAAGAAAAAAGATAATAACAATAATATGAGATATAGGGTGTAAGGGGTTTGTCTTTTTTCATTTTCTTTGAAAAAATGTTGAATTCTAATAAGTTAATGTAAAATAGTAAAAGTATAATTTTAAATTTACTCTTTTAAAAGGTTTAAGGGATTTGTTTTTTGTTTCTTTTTTTTCTCCTTTTTGGTAAAAAAATGTTTAATTTTAACAAGTTTAAAAAAATAGATTATAATTTTAGTTTTTTTATTGTTGGAAATGTATAATTTTAAAGTTATTTTAAAAATCCTAACAATTATAAAGGTTTAAGGGGGTTTGCTTTTTCCTTCCTTTTTCCTTTTGTTTTTTCTCTTTCTTTTATAGTAAGAAACACTTAAGTTAAAAAGAGGGATAATAATTTTAGTTTTATTACTGTCGTAAATGAATAATTTTGAACTTATTTAAATATATATATATATATATATATATATATATATATATATATATATACACATATTTGCATAACTTTAAGAAGTATAAAGAATGATTAAAAATTAAGGCTTTAATATAGAAGTTGAACTATGAGGTTCTGTGGCAAAAGATACAAAAAGATATGCAAAACTGGAAGAAACTGCAGTTATCACTGCTTGGAAGAATATCAGCAGTAAAGATGAATGTTTTACCTAGACTTATCTTTTTATTTCAAATGATACCGGTGCTTAAATCAGACAAACCATTGCTAGAATGGCAAAAAGGACTGAACAAATTCATTTGGAATGATAAAAAACCAAGAGTTAAACTGAAAATAATGCAAGATACTCGTGAGAGAGGTGGTCTTAAACTCCCAAACCTTCGACTATATTATGAAGCAACTGCATTGATACAATTAAGTGATTGGTTTGGGAAAACTAAGACTGACTTGTTGAATATAGAAAGTCACGACCTGGTTTGGGGTTGGCATGCATACTTATTTTATGATAACAAAGTGGATAAAGTGTTTAATAGTCATCTACTTAGAAATGCCTTGCTGAGAGTCTGGAGAAGGCACCGAACTAATTGGGATTACAAGATTCCGTTTTGGCTGGATCTCGCTGATACCATGTGGAATACAAATATTAAGTCACTCAGGGGTTTCTTATATAAAGAGTTACTTTACTTTGAAGAGGGCAGGTGGCGATTGAAGACTTTGGATATGCTGTTGGAAGAAGGGAAATCGTTGACTTGGTTGCAGTACAATCAATTACAGATGAGATGGAAAGAAGATCAACAAACTGGTTTAATGGAATATGAAGTAGAATTGGTTGAACAGATAAAGCGGACAGGTCCAATGCATATTAAGAGAGTTTATAATGTTCTGTTAGAAAGAGACTCAGAAAATGAGCTAGTTAAAGATTGTATGATTAAATGGGCACAAAATTTCTCTCAACCAGTTATGATGGAAACATGGGAAAAAATATGGGTTCAGAATGTTAAATTTACACAGTCACAAAATTTACGAGAAAATTTTTATAAAATGTTTTATAGATGGCATTTAGACCCCAAGAAATTGTCTTGTATGTACCCTAATGTGCATCCAAAATGTTGGAGATGTGATTGTTTAGATGCTACATATTATCACATCTGGTGGACTTGCAGGAAAGTGAGGGCTTTTTGGATAAAAATCTGGTGGGTTATGCAAAATGTTTTAAAGAAAAAAATACAATTTTCTCCACAATTTTTTCTACTGGGTATAGTTAAAGACTTTACACTGGGTGAAACTAAATTGATTTTGTATATGGTGACAGCAGCTAGGTTGTTGATTGCCCAACATTGGAAGAGTGATGTTTTACCGACTGTTGACCAATGGACCCAGAAGATGGCTGGATTTGCAGAAATGGCAAAGGTTTCAGCTTTTTTAAAAGACCAGACGCATGAGAAGTATATACAGGAATGGAAATTATGGATTGAGTATGTACAGAATAAGTATCAGACTAGAAAATATTATATCGCTTTTAGCTGAGATGATTATGTTAGTATGTTAGTAAATATAGAAAAAAGATATGAAAGATTGAATAACATATATATTGTTTGGGAATATTAATATTGCATATAATGGAAGTCAAGGGGGGAGGGAAGAGGGAGGAGGGGGAGGGTTAGGGTGGGGACGGGACGGAATTATATATTGTTTTTATATGTATCTTATAATGTGGGGCTAGGGAGGGGGGGAAAGGGGGAAAATTTGTATTGGTAAAACTTTTTCAATAAAAAAAATATAGAAGTTGAAAAGAAGATGTGGGAGGAAGGCGGGAAATTTGTTTAGGATTTTGTTTTTGGTTCTCATTTTTTTTCTTTTTTTCTTTTTTTTAATTGGTTTTTTTTTCTTTTTGTTGTTATTTGTATTTCCAGGGAGGTTGATAAAATTTAATTAGGGGAGTTAAATGAGCTTTGGGTAATTTTGAATTTCTTTTTAGTATTTTAGTATATGTTTATGCTTGTTTGTAATACTCTGCTACTGCTTTGGGAAGTCAAGGGAGGGGTGGGATGGGTTGGGTGTGTGGGGGGAAGATTTTATATAATGTAAACATAATTGACAAGTTGGGGTTGTTTAAATATCACTTTAAATGGTATTTAAACACGGGTAAAATTCGGAATGTTAAAGTGATGTAAAGGTGTTTTATTAAAAATATGAAAGGGGGTGGGGGGAGGAGGGAAAATGTTTAATTTTGTTTGTAAAACTTTTTAATAAAAAAAACCTTTAATATTCATTTAGCTTTGTTGTTTGCTCACTATCACACATATATGAATGTCCATTATTTATTTATTTATTTATTTATTTATTTATTTATTTATTTATTTATTTGAATTTTTATACCGCCCTTCTCCAACAGGACTCAGGGCGGTGAATAGCCAAGATAAAACATAACATATAAAATTTAAAAACAATTTAAAAGACATTAAATGATTTCGACCCAACAATTTAAAACAACCCAATTAAAACCAAATTCAATTAAAACTGAGAGAATGGAATCAAGCCAACCCGGCTAGCTGGAATAAATGCGTTTTCAGCCCGACAAAAGGTCCAGAGATCTGGTATCGTGCGTATCTCCGGGGGTAGGTCATTCCTGAGGGCAGATGCTGCCACAGAGAAGGCTCTCCCCCTGGGGGTCACCAGCTGACATTGTCTGGCTGACGGCATCCTGAGGAGGCCCTCTCTGTGCGAGCGAACTGGCCGGTGGGAGAATATTGGTGGCATATCAGAGACAGAGTGATATATAGTAAACTTAAAAGGTGCTACTGAAAAAGACTTTTTCCATTATTAATACATTAAAAAAGTTAAATAGATAGATAGATAGATAGATAGATAGATAGATAGATAGATAATAGATAGATAATAGACAGACAGACAGACATGGAGTACTGTGTCTGCATAAGTGTTATTGCAATTATATGACATGGCATAGGCTCTAATATTAATAATTTACTTAGCAAATTTATACAACTACCCATATCACCAAAAATTACTCCGGGCTGCTTACAAGCAAACCAACAATTAAAATGCATATTCCAATTAAAAAACAAAACAAAACCAGAGATAAATAACAAGGAAAATTATGAATGAAAAGAAACTTAGGGAATAAAACATAACCCCAAGATAACAGGAAGGCAACCATCATTTAGCCTTCTTCAACCATTAGCATTAATCTCACCTCAGGTGGAATGATGTTCCAAAGGATGAGGGCTGCAGCAGAAAAGGCACATCTCCTATCAGACAGAACTCATTCACAGATAGGATCTAGAGCACTGGTCCCCAGCCTTTCTGGCTTTACAGGATGGCAGGGGGGGCAGGAAAATGAAATGGTTTTGGGTGAGCGGTAGGGAGGAGTGGAAATCGTGCCCACTGCTTGCACAAATGGAGCTGCACAAGTTCCAAACAGGTCACAGCCCGGGAATTGGGGACCCTGATCTAGAGCAATCCTTTTTTTCTGGGCTGGATAGGAAGATAGATGTATCTTGGAAGAGACAGTTCCTCAAATAACCTGGTCCAGGTTACGCTGTGTAGGTCAAAACCAGCACTTTGAATTCCACCTAGAAGCAAACTGGGAACCAATGCATCTCATGGAACAGAAGTGTAATATATGCCATCTTTGAGTGCTGAAGCTTTCAGATATTCTTTAAAGGCATATAATAATCCATTCTGGAGGTGACCAGGGGCATGAGTGACAATGAGTGGAGCCTAATGAACCAGGAAGGGATGCAACAAAGCTGTGCAAAGTCTTTCATATTATGAGAAGCACCTGCTCCTCAAGCAGGGATCAAGAGTCTAGGAGAACCTCCATATTGCACATTGGGACTGTACTGTCATACCTCACACAGTACGAAAGATAGGAAGTTCCCAAATCCAGAATGTCCCAAAAGGCACTTAGTCTTGCCAGGGTTCAACTGAAACCTTTTGTTCCCTATCCAGACCTCTACAGCTCAAGGCATCAGGATAAGACATCAGTGGCATTGCCTAATCCATTAGGGCCAGAAATATATAACTGGTGATCATTAGCATACTGATCAGAGGTGGTATTCAGCCGGTTTGCACCAGTTCGTGCAAACTGTTGGTGGAATTTTGGCCAAGGTCACTGAACTGGTAGTGATGACTAGCTGGCCATGCCCTTGAACCGGTCCCCTGGTTGCTGCTCACTCGCCCCGCCCACCATGTTCGCCACCGCCATGTTCTTCACGCATGCACATCCCATTGCCTTGCAAGTCCAATGAGATGCACATGAATGAAGAACATGGTGGTGACTGCAGCAGCTTTTTCCATGACCTCTGGTATTTTTTGGTGGTCTGCCTGTTTGAGAGTTGCTTTGTTTTTGTGGTGGCTGGTCACAGGTCATGGAAAAAGCTGCCATTGCCACCATGTTCTTCGTGCATGCACATCTGGTACTCTTTGGTGGCCTGTCGTCAGCTGCTGCTGCCACTTGGCCAGCCACTTTCCAGCAGTGGCGGCTGGTTGGGGGCCGCCAAAAATCCCAGTCAGCTTGCCTTCCAGACTCTGGACCAGCTGCTGCAGAAGGCAAGCAGCTTGAAAAAAGGGGTGGTGGTGGGAGGAAGTAGGGCTAGGGCCAGGGCCACTAAAGGAGGGGAAATAGGGGTGACTGTAGAAGGGAGGACAGGGGTAGATAGGTGGAAATTCCAAAACTTTTCCTACCTTTTCCTGT
>WNWU01000053.1:6131306-6163600 GCA_012654045.1 Ptyas mucosa | reverse complement strand
ATATATATATATATATATATATATATATATATATATATATATATATAAGCTATTGGGAGCTGTAGTTCAGGATCATCTGGATTTTCTGTTCCTGTTTTGAAAATAAAGCAAAGATTCATGTTCAGTCAGCTGCTACTGGAATCCTTGCAAGAAGATGAGAGAATGGTGAGAAACGAATTTAAAAACTTTTTGTGCATATATCCGACTAACGATTGATGTACATTTATTACATTGCATTAATTACCTTGGAAAGGTATAATTTTAATTATATGATTCTAATTTTTAAACATATATATATATATATATATATATATATATATATATATATATAATATATATATATATATATATAGTGGAGGGGGGTGGGATAATTTATGTGTCCAAACCTGTCTCCAAAATTCTTGAAAACAGATACTGTGTTTCCCTGAAAATAAGACCTCCCCAGATAATAAATCCTCCCCTGAAAATAAACCCTCCCCAAAAATAAGCCCTCCCCAAAAATATTTAAACGCATGCACAGCCGGTCCCTGCCATTTCCTCTGGTTAGGGTTAGGGAGACAGTTGGAAATCCGGTAAGACGGCAAAAGGATCCCCGTCTTGTTCCATGCACCCCAAAATAATAAAACCTCCCCAAAAATAAGGCCAAGAGCTTATTTCGGGATTCAGAAAAATATAGGACAGGGTCTTATTTTTGGGAAAACACATAGTAGAAGACAAAGTAATGCACATGTTGAAATTGCTATCTCATTTCAGTGGAGAACAGTAAGAAGAAACTTTTAGGAACATAATTGACCTAATATCTTTTTTTTAAATTGAAAATAAATGTTTTTAATGATAAAGAAGAAACCTTTTGCAATATCTGGTTGCCTGTTATCATTTTTTCTTTGAAAAACCCATGATAATTTCCAGAAGATTCCCTAAATTCTCTAGAATAATTTCATCAATGCTGCTATATGTTTTGAAATCTTGTATTAGTTTCTATCCTGATATTTTATTTTCTTCCTAAGAAGTTAAAGTTTGCAAAACTGATCTCCATCTGCTAGGAACAGTTGGTAGGCTATAAGCAAATAACAATTAGAATTCTTTCTATTTGAAGATGTGGCATGCAGTTTTATCCACTGGAATGGAACTATTAATATTTTCTTGCATGAGAATCACTTATTACAGTAAAATGCTTTCATGTGTTAAAGGCCCATTTTAAAAATTATTTATTTTGCAATTTTTCTGTTGAAAGTTTCAATATTGTATAGACATTTGTTTTTGGACAAAGACATTCTGACTCAATTAAAAAATAACTTCACATTGTCCACACTTTAACATTAGAGATTCCTTTATTTTATATTGCCTCACTTTTGGACCTTTAGCCATAAATAAAAAATGATTGATTGATATATTGTCTGAGTTCTTATTCCTGAATTATAACACACAAACACCTCAAAAAAGAAATCATCCACTCAATTGGCCACAACCCAATATAGTACAAATACTTGAACAACTATCTAACATAACAATCTCCATTCTGGATTACTGATACGTACACTTCAAATCTAACAATTTTTAGACCGCTATGATTATTGCTGAAAAAAACAGAAGATGAAATGTTCATATATGACAAGGCTGGGTTAAGTTTGAGTTAGCAGCTTTTGAAAAAAAAATGGGTTGATTACATAAAAGAAAAGCTAAAACTTTCATTCATATGTGGGCATATGGGCAAAAGAGCAATAGTGGCGCAGTGGTTAGAATGCAGTACTGCAGACTATTTCTGCTGACCCTGTAAACTGCTTAGAGAGGGTTGTAAAGCACTGTGAAGCGGTATATAAGTCTAAGTGCTATTGCTATATAAGCCAAAGTAAATTAAACATTACTATTTAAAAAGTTGGCTCTATTATTTGTTTGTTTGTTTGTTTGTTCATTCATTCATTCATTGACTGACTGACTGACTGACTTACTTACTTACTTACCTACTTACTAGTTCGATTTATATGCCGCCCTTCTCCAGAGACTCAGAGCAGCTTACAATGCTTTAAGCAATAGCCTTCATACTTTTGTATATACCTGCTTAGTAGGGCTTTTTGCCCCCCCCCAAGCGGTGTTCTATTTTATACAAAGTCAGCTTATTGCCCCCACAAACCAGGTCCTCATTTTACCTACCTCGGAAGGATGGAAGGCTGAGTCAACCTTGAGCCTGTTGAGAATTGAACTCGCAGTAATTGGAAGCAGCTGGCAGCTAAGTGCTATTTTAACAGCAGTTTAGTCCACTGCACCACCAAGGCTCCTTCATAATTTCCCTTTTATAACTGTAAAATCCTTTGCAGCCCACCTAAGATGCTATTTTCAAATTCCCCAAGATGAAAATATTTAGGATGTCCAAAAGCAAGATCAGACAGCTTCATCAAATTCTTTAGAAAAGGATGGATGGCTGAGAACCAGGAAAGGTTGGGAGAAGGTTGAAGAGGAGCCATTAAACTCTCTTATATTGTACCAGAGGAAGGAAGGCAATATAGTCCACTGCCAAAAAAACTTCATCATGTGGAAGAGATGATGAAATGATTGCCGGTATACTGCAGGAAGTGCTGTCATGCTGCCATTTCCATTGAATTGTAGCATCAAGAACAGAGCTGGCCATTGCAGCTGTTTCAAGAGGAAGGAGAATTGCATGCCATAATTGGCTTTTTTTTTAATACTACCTCCAGATTCCATACTACCAGCATGTTTTTAAAAAGAATAATTGGTTCCCCTACCAAGCTAAGAATACTTGGAATAATCACTCTAGATAATGAGTACCCGTTTATCTTGTTGGCACTCTCTAATTTGCTCCCAGGTTTAAGAGGCTTCCTTGCTACACAGCATGGGTTGCAGTCACTCAGATACTTAACACTTTAGCTAAATTGCTCTCGCTTTGTTGCTTCAAAGTATTGTTCTCAAGTGTTATTTTTTTTCCTCAAGTTATCCTGCCAACAGTTTTTAATCTCTGAAGTCCAGATTGCTAGTTACTTACCACTTTTCTTCAAACTTTTTGAAGACAGCCTTCCTTTCTTCCCCACCTCACCCCCGCTCCAGCCTGTTTTTACTGTTTCCTTCTCCCTGCCCATGTTCACTATTCAGTATAGTACTTGTGTTGTCCAGAAAAAAAACAAAACAAAGGGAAACAAGGCACACAAAAAGAAAACACTTAGTTTTTCTCTCACATTTCACATTGAAAAAGATGATTTCCAAATGTATTGTAATTGCATTGCCTATTTATAGTAAGATTCGGTACTCAAGGCATATTCAAGGACTGAGGACCTAGTATGCATGATAAATGCCACACACTTGTAAATTACTGACGTCTTTGTGATTAAGTGGAAGTTCTCTTCCGATTTTAAATAACCTTTGCAGAGTTATTTCATAAGGAAAAAAGTGTCCTGCACTTGTTTTGGCAGGGAAACATTTAAAATATAGTGCTCTTCTAAAGCTTTTATTGCGCTGTTTTCATTTTACATTTTGAAATTCAGGTGTATTTAAGGTGTGATAATGTACGGTAGTATTTCTCAATCCTAGATAGATGGAGAATTCTGGGATTTGAAGGCCAGATGTCTTAAGTTGCCATGTCTGAGAAACATGTTCTATGGAATAGCAGCCTCTCAAAATTCTTGATCCAAAAACTGCAATGGAGCTCTTGATATTAACTATTTAATTCAAGACTGAAATTATTCCTATATAACCAATGCTTTGATGTGAACTGCAGTGATACTTTCTTTTTTTTATCTTTTATTCAACTTTGGATGAAAAGTTAAAGAATCTTATGCTTTAAATTGACATTCTAAATGGCAAGTAATATATATATATATATATATATATATATATATATATATATATATATTCTTTTCTCTTTTTATTTTATATTTTATTTTCATTATTTAATCAGTTTATTATAGCTCTAAGGCCAGATGGAATAAAATGTCTAACACTAGAACTGTTACATACCTATATATAAGCAGGGAAAGCAATGTATAAAAGGATATAAAAATAATTGCGAACAGATATAAAACAGAACAAAAATAGCATTGTAAGAAGTTAATAACTACCTAATGATGTAGTACATTGTATAGATGGTAGCACCAAACTGGGATATTGGGAAGATGTTTTTGAGTTCTTGTCTGAAAGAAATAACAGTGTTGAAATCGCATTCCCTGCAGTAGTGCACTCTAACCACTGCGCCACCTCTGCTCATATAGGAAGCAGCATAGTAGCAGGGGTTTAGAGCAGGGGTCCCCAACCCCCGGGCCACAGCCCAATCAGAAAGTGGCAGATGAGAGCACGCACAGTCCACTTGTGCAGGTGGCAGGCACTCAAGCTTGCATGCAAATGGAACTGTGCATGTTTGTGCATGCACCTGCTTCATGCCCAGAACTATCCCTCTTCCCTCTCTGAAATAGAATAGAATAGAATAGAATAGAATAGAATAGAATTCTTTATTGGCCAAGTGTGATTGGACACACAAGGAATTTGTCTTGGTGCATACACTCTCGGAGTACATAAAAGAAAAGATACATTCATCAAGAATATAAGGTACAACACTTAATGATAGTCATTGGGAAACAGTCAATATAAATCTTAAGGATACCAGCAACAAGGTTACAGCCATACAGTCATAAGTGGGAGGAGATGGGTGATAGGAACGATGAGAAGGTTAATAGTGGTGCAGATTTAGTAAATAGTTTGACAGAGTTGAGGGAATTATTTGTTTAGCTAAAGTGAAGGCCTTAAGAAATTTAAGAATTGTAAATGATGATAAATAGGAGGTAGAAATATATTTGTGCAGAAGAATAAGATAAATAATGGGACGTGACTCCCCACTTAAGTTTGCTTGGAATTCTTCATCCAAAATTAATTGTTTGAGGGTAATTGAGGAATCATCAACCTAACAGCACAAACTTTCTATACAGAGGCCCAGTAAATGAATAGCAATAGAATTTAGACTTATATACCACTTAACAGTACTTTACAGCCCTCTCTTAAGTGGTTTACAGAATCAGCATATTGTCCCCAACAATCCTGCTCCTTATAACTTTGGCCCCATTGTTACTTAGAGATCATTTTAAATCATCATGGTTTTTCTGACCTTGGAAGAATGGAAGGCTGACTCAACTTTGAACAGCTGAGAATTGAACTCCTGGAGTGAGCAATGAGTTAGCCCGGCAATACTGCATTCTAACCACTGCACCACCATGGCTCTTACTAGAACATTTTTAAACCATGATGATTTAAAATGATCTCTAAGTAGTAATGGGGCCACAGTTATAGGAAGCAGGATTAACTTTAGCCACTTCTCATTGTCTAAATAGCTTTCTTATTTAAGCAATCAAAAAAAAACCAATGCTATAGCATCCAATGGAATTATATTTGTCTCTACACTTAAGATGGCATTTTGGATAACTTTTTAAAGCTGTAAGCATGAATCAAATAAACTTATTTTTCAAGAACATTAAGCTTTGCAAAACAGCAAATTTGGGACCCATGAAGAAAACTTAGGGAATACCTTAGATTAAAAAAATCTTTCAAATTGCAGGATATAATGGACGCCTTTTGAGTGATAAAATATTACAGTAGCTTCAGAACTACATTGTGCAATACTTGCCCATTTAAAAAAAGAAACAAAGAACAGTCCAGGGCAGAGAAGCTTAGAACAGTACTTTGTGAATATTTATAGGTACATAAGTAGGTACATGTTCAATTCAAGTCTCATTTACAGGTAGTCTTCAACATATGACCATTTATTAATGACAGTTCAAAGTTATGACAGTGCAGAAAAAATTACATACAATATATGCTCAAAATTATGGCCCACTGACCTCCCATTGACATGTGATCACAATTAGGGTGCTTAGTTCCCAGCTTGTATTTAGGGTGGTTGCAGTATCTTGCGGTCATGTGCAATAGCAATAGCACTTAGACTTATATACTATTTCACAGTGCTTTACAGCCCTCTCTAAGAGGTTTACAGGGTCAGCATATTGTCCCCAACAATCTGGGACCTCATTTTACCCACCGTGGAAGGAAGGAAGGCTGAGTTGACCTTGAGCCTGGTGAGATTTGAACTGCTGAATTGCAGGCAGCCGGCAGGCAGCAAAAGTAGCTTGCAGTACTGCACTCTAACCACTACGCCATCGTGGCTTTGTGCAACCTGCCCAGCTGATCTCCAACAAATAAATTTAAGGCAGAAAGCCAAATTTGCTTAACAACTAAATGATTCACTTAAAAACATGATAAAAAAGGTCCAGGTCCAGTAAAATCAAGTCCAGTCATATGATGACTCACGTAACAACTACATTACTTAGTGACTGAAAGTCTAGTCTCAAGTGCAGTCATAAGTCAAAAACTACTGGTATTTGCTAGTCGTCAGTCAAATATTACTGGCATTTCAATTTTCTGGCAACATTGGGCAAACACTAAAATTCTGTTTTTCTGATAGTTTATTGATAGCTTTTGTTCTGTAGAGATTGAATGGTTGTCTTATTCCCACCTGTGGGAATAAAAGACCTAATAGCGACATCACCGGAATCTAGTAATGCTGAAATCACACAATCAACTAAAATAAGTAGGCATCAGACTGCTCAGTTAAACCAGGGAGAAAACATGATTACTAAAGCTAAGTTTGTTTTATGGAAAGGCTACATAAACAGAATCTTGTAAATCTGAAAGAACAAACTTCCTGCCACCACTTTTAACTGCTTGAGCAATTAGGGCAAGGGTCTCCAACCTTGGCAACTTTAAGACTTGTGGACTTCAACTTCCAGAATTCCTCAGCCAGCTTTGTTTCGAGACCCCTGACTTAGGGCAAATCCTTCCCAAGTTTCTTTCTCTGACAAGTTAAACCACTGGGGTCTTCTCCCTCTCTTGTCTAATTGTTTCCAAGTGTTTCCAATTGTTTCCAAATGTGTTTGGCTGACTTTGGGGAATAAGGGGAAGACATGCTGCTTGAAAAACAATCAGACAAAAGAAGCAGGAGCCTCCAAGGGTTAATAGAAAAAGGAAAGGAAAGGAAAGCTAAAAAAGAAGGACCCACCCTAATGGATTAGATGAGGGTTGGGCTTCAAAAATTTTAGCAAGGGTTTCTCTGCCCGGTTTCTGGGTGAGTGTGGCCATGGTGGGTGTGGCCTACTCGGTCTCCTGCACCATGGGAGGGCAGCAGTTTTGCTCTCCCAGGGCTCCAGAGTCTTTCCTCGAGCCTCTGGGCAAAAACGGTCTTACCAGGCTTCCCAAACTTCCGGTAGGACTGTTTTTCGCCCTCACTGAGGCTCCGTGCATGCCCTGCACTTACTTGCATCTAAAATGGGTCATGTGGGGACTCCTGGGAGGGGTGGAGTGGGGTGGGTAGGAGTGGGATTCGGGGGTTCTCTGAACTGCACAGAATCTCAGCTAGAGGTTGAATCCCCAGAAGCCCACCCCTGGATCAGACCATTAAAAGTGATGTCAGGAAGTTCCTACCTGCAGACTCGCTAGAATGTTTAATGTAGCATTGCAATAAACTAGAATTAGTTTATCTGGTCCTATTTCCTGATTGGTTTACCTGGGAGAGCTGACATATAGACAATAAATTTTCCCCTCATCCTTAAGGTCATTCCCACACATTCCATTACACTGGGTGATGGGCTGAAACAGCAAGCAGTTGGATTATTTTAAATATATATTAGAAAATAGAGAAGCTAATATGCAATCTTGGTTTACACCTCTATAAATTGGAAAGGCTCACCCAATGTTCACATCTAATTCTCAGGGAGGTATTTGAATAAAGTAACTGAGTAAGTTGAAGCAACTGTCCCATTTTCTCTCCCTTGGTAATAGGTCAAATGGAGTCTTAAAATCAACAAATGTTAGAAAACAAAAATGACATTGTATATATATATATATATATATATATATATATATATATATATATATATATATATATGGAAGAGGCGATAGACATCACGATCTCCAGAACGTTTAAAAGTTTATTTTTTTTTATTTTAAAATTTATGCTAAGCTTTCATCGGCCCCTACCGACTTCGTCAGAGTATAGAATCCCCATTGAGGAGCTGCTTGCTTTTATGTAATGCTGAACAATTTAGTCGTTGCGCGCGTAACAAGACCACACCCTTGTGTTCTTCCTATACTCTAACGAAGTTGGTAGGGGCCGACGAAAGCTTAGCATAAGTCTTAAAATAATTTTTTTAAAAAAACTTTTAAACATTCCGGAGATCGTGATGTCTATCGCCTCTTCCATAACTATACCTGGAACTCGCATTTTTAGGACAATTATATATATATATATATATATATATATATATATATCTATCTTTCTTTCTTTCTTTCTTTCTTTCTTTCTTTCTTTCTTTCTTTTTCGTAGGTTTTATCTGTAGTTCTCATTAGCCAGGTTCTACCTATGTAAACCAAGATGTTATGCAGCCCTAGTTCTGCATTCACAAGTTTCTGGGCTCTTTTTTCTTTTAGCAGCCAGCAAACTCTTTGCTGCCCATTGGAAGACTAAGATAGATCTATTTCTGCCTTATAAGGCTTCATCAGTTAGCCACACCCTCATCTCATGTATCCTCCCTGTAAAGGTACAATATTTGTTTTTCTTTCTTTTTCGTAGGTTTTATGTGTAGTTCTCATTAGCCAGGTTTTACCTACATAAGCCAAGATGTTATGCAGCCCTAGTTCTGTGAAATCTCATTCACAAGTTTCTGGGCTTTTTTTTCTTATAGCAGCCAGCAAACTCTTGGGCTGCAAAGAGTTTGCTGGCTGCTAGCAAGAGAAAAAAAGCCCAGAAACTTGTGAATCAGATTTCACAGAACCAGGGCTGCATAACATCTTGGCTTACGTAGGTAGAACCTGGCTAGAGAGAAATGCGTGTGTGTGTGTGTGTGTGTGTGTGTCAAAGGATGGAGAACATTATCTAATGTAGATCTAATAAATTCTATTTTTAAACAACAGAATACTAATATTTTAATCATATTAGATAAGCATTACTGCAGTGAAATCTGCATGGAAACAAGACATCATGCTTTGTATTATAAAAAAATCAATATAATGAAAAAAACCAGCATCTCAAGCCTAAGGAAAGCATTCATACACTGTTTGCTAAGTTCTTTTGTTTTCCTGAGATGTTGATCCTCTTTATTGTTTTTTTACTGTTATTAAAAATAGCTACAATTTTTGAATTCCAATAAAGCTGTTCCAATGGATAATTATAGGGGAGGGACAATAAGATGCAAGTAAAATATGACTATGAATTATTTTGCAAAATAGCTATTTTTAGGGAAGGAATATAGTGGCAATGCAGAAAGCCATTGTTATTTCTGGGAGCTAAGTGCCATATTTTGATTTTTCCTTCATATTAAGAAAAGGTAGAAGTTCAGTGCTCAATCTCAAATGGCCTGCTTGGTATTTTACTCCTGTTCACTGAATAAAGAAGAGGGGAACCTTCATGTAGCTTCAAAGCTTTTCTTGCTATGAAAATCTCAGACTTTTGATTCCCATCCAGAGTCATGTGCCATGCAGTCAAGATCAGAGCTTGTAGTCTCTTGACCATAGCAGGTCAAGGAAGTCCAGGTTTTGATAAAAACTTGAGGTTGTTATGTGTTGGCAGTTTTTGCATAGAACCTAGTACTGGGTACTGTGGAAACTCATCACTTTAGGGTATATCTGTTGTCATTATTAAGATGCTCATGGGAGCTTGTAAAATATGTGGATATTATCTTGCTTGGTATGTACACTTTTTATGTTATGTTTTTAAATTTGTTTGCTTAAGCTAACAATAAAGTTTAAAATTCTTTTATTTACTGGTGTAGGAAGTTAGCACCCACCCTTCTCCTAGAAAAATGAAATATTCTAGGAAATATTCAAAAGGCAGAATATTATACCTCCCTGGATGAGAAATGGAGAAACATATTTTTAGGCAGGAAGCAGACTCACTTTTAATAGCCCCCCACACTCTCAATAGCCCACAGCAGATGTCAGCACTTAAGAGATAAAAGGATAGCTAGGTCTATTCATGAGCAAATGCCCTCACCCAAGATCCAACAAAGGTAGAATTAGCCCTCAACCATAATAGGAATTTCCCAAAACCGTCTTCATTACATCATCACCTAACAAGATTCAACCAGGCCCGGGACTCAAAAGACAACCTACAAAGTTACCTCTGCAAGGCCCCATGGGAATCTGACAACCAATCAGAATACAAGCTCAAATTCAAAGGGTATAAAACTAACTCTCCCTCCCTCCTCCCCCCCTCTCTCTCTAAAAACCACAACCACAACCACAACCACGTGGAGCTGTCCACCATTAAACCATCTTTTTAAATTGTCTTCATGTTTCCAGTGTCTTTCTCCCCACTTAGAACTGGACCCAGATGGACATTTCTTCCAACACTGGAGTGTTCATTGTTTCTGAATCCAAAAGAAACAGTTTCTTGGGCACTTGATCACCAGCCTAACACTTGGCAAAACAGAGGAGAGGCACGGAGAGACAGAAAATCTCAGACTACCATCTGAGACAGAAAATCTCAGACTACCATGAAAAATATATTCTGAAGTTGGCTTGTTTGATTCAGCTTTTATTGAGCAAATTGAAGAAAATCAGGATCACAGGTCTCTGCATGTAAAGCAGAGTTGGAAATAAGCTTATGTTAAAGCAAAAAAAAAAGAATTACAACTTTAAACCAAAACTTTTATTAGCAAAACGTCCACTATCCAAAGCTGTTCCATTTATATTCTATTTCTCAAGGAAAATACTGAAAACACACCATAGTCAAAAAGCTGGAGCTATGAAGATGGAAGAACATTATTTAGTCAGCCCTGTTTCAGCATGAAATAACTTTCATGAGAACATTTAACAGAGGGTGTGAGATCCTGTGTCCTTACAGCAGTTCCCTACACTGAAATGTCTAGCAGTCTTCATTCCTATCAAAAGAGCTAGAGTTTCTGAGAAATGAGGTTCTGAAGCTGCAAATAACTTTTTTAGGCTTTCACTTAGCAGACAACTGACCTCCAGAATTTGAGACTCATCAGGTGAAGACAATCCTTCAACTATGTGTGTCAGCCATTTGTAATTAAATTCACACATTTGATTCCTCTTCTGAAATTTCTCCAACCCCTACATAATGCTTCAAAATTTTGCAGAATGTGAGAGGAAAGGAGAAATTTCTCTTTAGATGCATCATCTGAAGAGTTCAGAAAGCTGCTTAAAGGTGTTATTAGGAGATCAGCTAAATTCCTCAGGGAAATTTCACACATCCTTATCAGCTACTAATTGGAAAATATATTTATACTGGTTTCCAGAGGGATAATGATGTTAGGCTTTTATATATATAAAAAAATACCACAAAAAAAGGCCTGTGGCAACTTAGCCAATAAAATATTTATTATCAGCTTTCATGTATTACATCTACTGTGTTTGATGAACTGGGCTGTGATCCTCAGAAGGTTTGCAATAACTTTTTTAGCTTTAAGAGGTCACAAGTTTTGTTCTTTTGTTACCCATTTTCATGCAACACTTTGTCATAAGACAGGTCAGTTCATTCTTTCAGACCCGTCCCCCATAGAAACTTCCAAATTCACTGCACCTTGCAAAGTTTTCCCCTCACACAGTTTTTTTTAAAATATGGAAGCTTTCACAACAAATTGTCTCTCTGCTTAAAGCACAGAAATCACAACTCTTGATGTTTTTAGCAAAAGACTTGCTGATAATGCCATTCTCAAGAAGTCACTTTTAGTAAGATCCCTAATGCCTATCACAAAAGACCAGGATCCTTAACCAATGGACATATTTAGAAGTGAGGAAGTATATTACAAGCTTGCTCAGAAAATGACTGCTCTGTGAGGAAAGTAAAGGATTATGATTATAGCTGTATTTGCCAGTCACAAAACATTCATTGACTCAAAAACAATTAGAAGTGTTCAGTTCTCAAGGATATTCTGTAATATCTCTCCTTGCCTTTTCTAGAAGCTTTGAATACCTGCACATTTCTAACCAAAGCACTGAGATCCATCTCCCCAGGCCCTAAGAAAACGGAATGTAGATGCTTATGTTAATTAAATGTATTCCGGTTTGTTTTATGTAGGAATGGCCTCCTTGTGATTTCTACTTAAATTCTTTGTTTTAAAAACAAAGGTGTTTAAAAAAGTTTAACTAGCTTCGTAATTACTGTTGCTTATCGTCTGCTAATTTGATTGCTTCTGAGAAAGCTTTAGTTGTCATAACCATTGCTAATTCTTGCTATAGGTGTATACCTGCACCAGGTCATTCACAATGTCTAATAAGAAATTAACTCTGGAAATGAAGCATAATGGCTAGTTTTATGATCAGCTCCAAGCCAGAGATCACTGTCGTGCAACTGTTAACTACAAATTGGCAAATAGATATTAAGGATATGTTCAGTAAGATGGATTCCTGCAGGAGTATATACAATTGTTTCCTCAGGATAGAAATGCATCCTGTGACTGAGGCCTCATTTAGGTTCCTAGGATTTGATCTAAAGAATACATACAACATTTTCTTGGACAAGCAGCATCCAATTTCACTTTCAAATACACTTCTCTGCAAGACTATTTACAGCTTGCCAAGCTAAACCTGGGCTCTACTGCTTTGCCATGCTTTTTATTATAGCTAAGAAACCAAGATGAGAGTGAAATTTCTGAGAACTAAAATACATAGTAAGTGGATCTGCCCCCCCCCAAATTTACTGAATAGCAACCTAAAGCATTTCCAAGTATGTATATGTTTGCAAGATATATTCTTAGTTGAGTGCCGTTGGTGTCAGCCATTCAGTCGCATCCAACTGTTTCTTCAGATCCACTATGATCTTCTAGGTGTCATCCTTTATAGTGTCCAGCCATTAGGTACTAGGGTAGCCTCTTTCCTTTGTTCCCTGATTGCTCCCATTTTTTTGAGTTAGTCAGCTCTCATGACATGACCAAAACTATGATAGTATCTGTTTGGCGATCTTGGCTTCAAGTGATATTTTGGTGAGATTCAGTCTTGTACTTCTTTGTTATTTTTGCAGTCCATGTGATGAGTAATAGTGGCCTGTAGCACCACAGTTCAAAGGCTTCCACCTTTCTCCTATCTTTCTTTTCCAGAGTCCAGGTTTCACAGCCATAAGTAGCAATTGGAAAAATGATTGTATTAACTAATCTGCATTTGGTTGTGAGGCTGATGTCTTTACTCTTCCAGATGCTAATACCATGTTTTGCCATACCAGTTTTTCCAAATGCTATATGCCTTTGATCTCAAGGCTGCAGTCACCACTTTGGTTGATTTTAGAGCCCGGGAAGATGAATTCCTTTACTGTTTCAATGATCTCATTGTCAGTCTGCACTCTGACCTGTGTGTTCTCTGCAGTTGTCATTATCTTTGTTTTCTTGATGTTAAGGTGCAGTCCAAAATTTTCACTTTCATCTTTGATTAGCCACCCCAGATCCTACTTGCTTTCCCCTAACAATGTTGTATCATCAGCATATCAGAGGTTGTTGATATTCTTACCAACAATTTTAACCCCAATGGTAGATTCCTTCAAATATGCATTTCTCATAACTATTTCTGTGTACATGTTGAATAGTATAGGTCTGTGATGGCGAACCTATGGCATATGTACCACAGGTGGCACGTGGAGCCATATCAGTGGGCATGTGAGCGTTGCTCTAGCTCAGCTCCAGCGCACATGTGCATGACAGCCAGCTGATTTTCAGGCCTTTTGGGCCCACCGCAAGTCAGGAAACAGGCCGTTTCTGGCCTCCAAAAGGGCTCCATGGGGTGGGGAAGGCTGTTTTTGCCCTCCCCGGGCTCCTAGAAGGCCTCTGGCCCTGGGGAGAGTGAAAAATGGGCTTACTGGGCCCACTGTAATATCGTGTGCTAAAAGCGGGGGAGCACAAGGGGGTTGTGCGCGCATGCATGGGAGGGTGGGGCGCAGGAGAGCATTGAATTATGGGTGTGGGCATGCACACATGTGACTCCTCATGCTCGCCCCACTTTTGGCACATGATGGTAAAAAGGTTAGCCATCACTGATATTGATGACAAGATGCAACCTTGCCAAGTGCCTTTTCCAAATCTGAGGTAATTTGTGTCTCCATATTCCATTCTTACAGTGGCTGCTTGATCAGACTATAATGACTGAATGAGTTGGATGTTGTGTGGTGACATTCCCAGTTTTTGGAGGCCGTTCCAGAGCTCGTCATGGTCAACACAATCAAAGGCTTGTCTGTAATCAATTAAGTACATGTAGAGGTCTTTTTGGTATTCCTTTGCTTTTCCATCCTCCAATGTAGATTGACAATATGATCACATGTTCCTCTTCCTTTCCAAATTCCTGCTTGTACATCAGGCAGTTCTGTGTTTGGATTCAAATATTGCTGGATTATCTTCAAGAGAATTTTGCTCATGTGTGGTATCAAGGCTATGTTTTTGTGATTGGAACAGTCTTTCATATCACCTTTCTTTGGTATTGGGATAAATATTGACCTTTTCCATTCTTTTGGCTTCCTTACACTTAAGCAAAGTGCTATTGGTGCTTCTGTTGGCAGTAGTCTCAGCAACTCTGCAGGAATTCCATCAACTCCTGGGGCTTTGCAGTTAGGCAGCTGGTTGAGTTCTCACACTACTTCCTCCTCCAGGATATTTTGTCCCATTTCTGGTAGGTAAGCATCTCCTCTTAATGGCTTAGTCTTGTTTTTAATATGTGTAAATTTTTTCTATTCCTGCCATCTTTCTCTGACTGCTTGTTGGTCATGTAATTCCTGTACATTACATCCTCTGACTATAGTCTCTCCTGCCATAAAGAGGTTTCTGGCCTTCTTCACATAAACTCTCTTATCTGATCTCTCAACGTGAGAAACTGATTTCCCATTTCTTACATTGTTCAGCTCAGAACTTTTTCTATCTTTTCTTGACCTCTCTATAATTTTACATTTAGTCTTCACATTTCTTCCCTGACACCAATAGCTTTTGCTTTCCTTCCCTTTTCTGCAGTCTCTGTTGGAAATTCTTATATCCATCTGGCCAATTTCATTGGTTTCTTGTACCTATTATGTTCTAGGGCTATTTCAGTGATGGTTGTTTTTATGTCTTCCCATAGTCTATGTGGTTGTCTTTCTGTGACAATGAGCAGTTGAAATCTCTTCTTGACTTCAACTGCATATGCTGGGGGAATCAAATCAAACATCAAATTTCTGAATCATGGGTGGTCATTTGACGCTGTAGCACTTGAAGTTTATCTTGGTAGCTAACAGTTCATGGTCTGACCCACAATCTGCACCAGGGATTGTTTTCATAGCAAGGATGGAACTTTTCCACTTCTTTTGGTATAATATATAGTCAATTTGTTTTTGATGTTCTCCATTTGCTGAAGTCCAAATGTATAGTTGTCACTTGGGTTGTTTGAACCACATATTCATTATGCTTAGTTGAATCAGAATCTTAGTTGAATCCTGTCTTATTTTGTTCACTAAGGACAAACTTGCCTCTCATCCTTGTTTCTTCCATTTCTCCCACTCTTGCACAGAGTCCAATAATATAGATAATGTCTTTCTTTGGTGTTTGTTTCAGAGTTTCTGAATTTCAGCATAGAAGACTGATGTTCTCTACTGCTGAGTCTGCGGTGAGAGTGTAAACTTTCAGAATTATCATGTTATGAGGTTTTTTCTAGATATGTATTGCCATTATCCTATTGCTGACCAAAAACTTTCTATGTGCCATTTTTTTATGCAGTATGCACAGTAGTGAGTTTCAAATCCTGGCACTACCAGTTTGCTATCAATAGTGCATCGGTGTGCATGCTCGCTTTGGTAGTGCACGGCACTTCTGTGCATGTGCAAATCATTTTTGATGACATCTGGGCAGGTAGGTGGAGCCTCCTGCCACCGCCACTACCAGTTCGTCTGAACTGGGGTGAACCAGGAGCAACCCACCACTGAGTATGCAGTATGAAACCCATTCCTCTTCTTCTGGTGGTATCATTGCCAGATCAGTGTATGATGTGACCAGACTTGAAGAAACCACAGACAGTTCAATGAACTTCACTGATGCCTAGTATATCAATGCTGAACCTATTCATTTTGTTTTTAACAATATTCAGCTTTGCTAGATGTTCCATGTTCCTAATCTGAAGATCTTTAAACAACGGAGAAATCTCTTTTTAGTACGAGCTGTGTCATAGGTTGCGGGGAGGGCATTAGGATTTACCCTATCTGTGTCATGGGTGCTCCTGCTACTATGATAATCTCTTCGCTCTTCCGATATAGCTTTATTGGTTAGTTGAGTGTATACTGTATGTGCCTACATTTGTAAATACTCTTTGCTATTATTTAGAATTAACACAAGATTTAATAAAAGTGGCCAACAGAAACCCGATTGGTCAACCTGGCAACTTTTTTTCCTCTGGACAGTACAATTCTATCTTTTGCAATCCCTGAGAAATCATCTGTAGAGGGATCATCTTCCAATCTTCTAGGGCATGTCTGCTTCTTCATCTTGGCCATATCTCTGAATGTGAATCTCTCTTTCCATTTAAGTGCTTTCCATCATGCCAGGGACAGAATAAAGCTTCAACACTGCCTAGTCATTGCTAGGTATCCAGGTTTCCCATGTGCTTTTAAAAAAAACCAATTGCCAATCTTCAGCAACCAAATCTGTCTAGATCCACCTAGTTGGCAGACATTATACACTACCCTTTATTCCAATTCTTTCCAATTCTTTGGGAAAGTAGTTCTTTCTCAAAGTTCCTATGTTAATTAAGAGTCCATCTTGAATGCCTTCTTGTTCCTACAGGAACATTTTCCTATGAAAAACAAAACAAAAAATCTCTCTACTTTCATGTTCTCTTATCAGCTAGCTAACACAAAACAGATGTTTGGGTTTTTGCATTAACACATAAATAGCCAAGAAAAGTCATGTCTGAAGTTATCAACCCTCGTGGAGTTCTTTTTATATGACAACATCTATGTGATAGGTTTGACTTAAAAGAAGCATTACTATTATCTTGCATTGTATCTGCTACCGGAGACATATATCCAGCATTGGAAACACCTACTAGCATACTTATGTAGTACAATTCCCAACACAAACAAGGACATACAGTACATTATTGCTATTACAGTATACTGAGCCTCCATATCCAAATCATGCCTCCTGAACCTTTCTGAGCCTTACTTCATGTATATTAAACTCCAGTGGTTATGGGGAAGAGTTACATGGAAGGTCATGTATTGATCAGCTGTGCTAGGAGCTTTAATTGAAGCTATTAACATTTCCATTTTAAGAGGCTGTTGCTTATAGGGTTGTTTAAAAATTAAGAGTCCAGTGACCAAATCTGTTCCCTTCCTCCTCTGTATTCAACTTGGCTAGCCAGCAATAAAAAAATCAATTTGGGAAGGTCAGAGTAATCATCCATAGTATATTTATGTACTGAATGCATCATTCTCATCTCATTTATTCAGATCGATAAGTAATCTAAACAGGAAAGTTAAAAAAAAAGAACATACATACACACAATCAAACTACCAACCTTCTACAGTTATAGCTGCATCATATGGACAATCATTTTTCCCCTTCTGGGGTAAAGTTTGACTTGACAATAATTTCAATATTGATGAATGGAAACTCTTATGTGCATGCCTCCTTCACAAAAATCATCTCTTTCCAAATACTGAATTGATAGACTGTTGAAAATTGAGAGTGTAAACTTTCAGAATTATCATGTTGTGAGGTTTTTTGTTGATATGTATTGCCATTATCCTATTACTGACCAAAAACTTTCTATGGTTCTGCCCATTTTTTTATGCAGTACGCACAGAAGTGGGTTTCAAATCCTGTCACTACCCATTTGCATTGTATAGTCCCATGATGGCGAACCTATGGCGCATGTGCCACAGGTGGCACGTGGAGCCATATCTGTGGGCACATGAGCATTGCCCTAGGTCAGCTGCAGCTTGCATGCAAGTTGGGAAATTGGCTGTTTCTGGCCTCCAGGGTGGTAGGGAAGGCTGTTTTCTCTCTCCCCAGACTCCAAAAAAGCCTCTGGAGCCTGGGGAGGGCAAAAAACAAGCCTACCAGGCCCACCAGTAACCTTTTTGCCATTGTGTGTCAAAAGTGGGGGAAGCATGGGGAAGGGGGTGTCGCGCACATATGCACAGGAGGGCAGGGCATGGGGGACATCGAATTATGGGTGTGGGCACACAAACGTGCGTTCCCCCTGCCCTCCCCCCGCTTTTGGCACACGATGGCAAAAAGGTTAACCTTCACTGGTATAGTCACACAATTCATGTCAGAGTCACATGTATCAATCAATTTTAGTCTCTCTCTGTGTGTGTTTCTGTCTTCATATATGTATGTGTAAATAAAAGCATTTGTCCATAACTATGCACCCACCTCCCCCCCCATCTTCTTATATGAAAAATGAGCAGAGAATAAATATTGTTTGTGAGCTACTTTCACTGCCATTAAATGATGTGATAGAGTTGGTTTTGGTGGACCTTGTCAATTGACAGTGATTATTTTGCTGGATATTTAAGCAGAATCTGCAGTACTAATTCAGGTCTGAAGGCATTTGAATGAAAGACTCATTTACGTAAAATAGATGCATATCTAACCCATGTCATGAACAGGTACATTATTCACCACAAACCTGATACCATCTTATCTGAAAATGAACCCCAAGAGGAATTTACTTTTGAAGTCAGGCAACATTAATCTCACTTTTTTTTTTCCTCAATGCATGTAGCTTTAAGCATAATTTGATACATTTCAGCTGCAATCAATTGTCATAACGTGGAATGCAGCAGAAATAGAGGTATCCCATTGAATTGGGTTCTGGTTATGGACGTCATATTGATCCCTGCGGGAAAGAGTTGAAAACCCAGAAGGCCTTCCCTATGATATGATTACATTCTTATATGTATCACATTTGTAAAGTTCTAGAAAGCCCCAATCTCTCAAGCATCCCTACTCCCTGGACAACACTATCTTAGCATAGGTAGGACCATCTCTCTGAAAGAGCAGAGGGATAAGCAGAGGGATCTGTTTCCTAGAATGAAGGGAGATTAGTTGAAGGGTCCCAACTAATCTTGAGGCTATATAAAAGGAGTGGGCAGACCATGTTGATTAACCTCCCAGTTTTAAAGGGAAACTCACAGATTTTTTTTTTATTCAACCACCAACTCTGGGAATGCAAACTGTCTCATCTCCAATTATCTATTTTCCGTGGACTATAATGCCAGGATAAAGCGAATAGATGAAGCGTTCACACACTCACATGCACAAGAGAAAGTATAATTAAACAGCAAATGTTCAATCATGCATTCAGTCAATATTGATGCTTACATATAGCACATTTGCCACTTCAACAAATAAGAATTGAGTACATTTTTGCACATCTGGAACACTTCTTTGGACCAAAGCAAGCTCAATTTCCTAAAAGATGGGGCAGTTTCCATAGAGCTAGGAGCTAGGGGAAAAAATAAACTTCTAGTGACAGCTAGGATTTGTTGCTGTTGTTAGTTGTGAAGTCATGTCCAACCCATCACAACCCCAGGGACAACATTCCTCCAGGCCTTCCTGTGCTCTACCATTCTCTGGAATCCATTTAAGCTCACACCGACTGCTTCAGTGACTCCATCCAGCCACCTGTCGTCCCTTTCTTTTTTTGCCCTCAATCTTTCCCAGCATTAGGCTCTTCTCCAGTGAGTCCTTCCTTCTCATTAGGTGGCCAAAGTATTTGAGTTTTATCTTTAGGATCTGGCCTTTTAAAGAGCAGTCAGGATTGATCTCCTCTAGGACTGACTGGTTTGATCGCCTTGCAGTCCAAGGGACTCGCAGGAGTCTTCTCCAGCACCATAGTTCAAAGGCCTCAATTCTTTGGCGCTCAGCCTTTCTTATGGTCCAACTTTCATAGCCATACATTGCAACTGGGAAAAACATAGCCTTGACTATACGCACTTTTGTTGGCAGGGTGATTTCTCTGCTTTTTAGTATGCTGCCTAGATTTGCCTGTCTAGTACGCTGTCTAGACAGCGAGAATTATATTAAATAATTGGTAAACCTCACATATTAATTTAGTGATGGCCATTGGAGTAAATGCTTAATTCTTTTTGATTCGTACAGTAGATTTTTCATTGAGGTGCCCTGAATTACCAGAAAAACCATATTTTGCCTCCTCTGTAGTCTTTCTTTTTCCATTGTGATCTCTACAGCCATCAAATTTCACAATAAGAATTGATCAGTTTCAACTTTTTTAAAAAAAAAAATCATGGGGCTAAAGGAGGTCAGCATGGACAATCCAGCAGATAGCTTTCTTCTTCTGTGACCTTGCTGAAATTCCAGCTTGAGTAAAATTATGCCTTCAGTCTAATTCTTATGTATAGAAACAACTATATGCTGATGTCCTTCTCTTCTCTCAACTCCAGGTGATAATAAACTACTGCCAACTTCACTGCATAATTATCTGAACTTCAGTCATTAATAAAGATGACATGAACACATTTATTGTTCAGGAGTCTTTGGAATGCTTCAGGTAAAATCATAGAATTTCCCCCCAGGTATGTAAAACATATGAAAAATCATGATAATTTATCTACAAACCCCTATTCAATTTTCTTCCACCTTTAAATCTAATGGTGTTTCCATAGTATTAACTTTCCAGGTTCAGATCATGTTAACACTTTTAAAAATAGAGACTGAAATGGGGTAAAAACATATCCAGTATTATCATTATTATGATTCATCACACAGTGAGCCATAAATGTAGACTTATTTTATCCAAATTTTTGCCTATTGAGTCCTTTCCAAGGACCTGGGATAGCCAGATCTTTGATGGTGTTAAAGGTATTGTCATGGGATGTAAACTGTTCTAACTAAGTAAAGCAGTCTTTGGCAATTGACTGAGGGTGGCTTTGTCAATGCCATTGTGTTCAAGTGGAGATGCAGATGTTTTGGGGTTGCATTCAAGGCACCTATTGCTATTGGTACTATCTTTGCTTTCTTTTTCCATAGCCCTTCTACTTCTATTTGCAGATCTTTGTATTTTGTGATTTTCTCCAGATCTTTCTCTTATCTTCTGCTGCTGCTTTTCTATTCCACTGTCTCCAGGTACTGCCACGTCAACTATCCAGATTTTTGTATTTCTATTGACAATCTATATATTAAATGTTAAATTTATTTGGTATTTGAATAACCCTTTTCTCTTTTTTTGTACACCTGGTTTTTTGTTTTTTTGTTTTTTGTTGTTAGGGCTAAATTTATGCTTTTGTTTTGTTTCTTTTTTTTGTAGTTTACCTTTACCAATAAAAAATAGAAGTACTGAATAGGTGGCATGAAACTGTATTCATATTTGTATCAATTGCCTAGAGGATGATGTTGTGTCCATTTCAGTCTTGAAAATGGTATAGATAAAGCAAGTTCAGAGAGGAACAATAAGGATGGTCAGGATTAAAACGAAATCCTATGAAGTTTAATTGAAGGAACTTGAAATGGTGTTCAATCTTGAGAAGAGAAGACTGAGAAAGGAGAAAAAACTTATAGAATAGAAGAGAAGAGAAGAGAAGAGAAGAGAAGAGAAGAGAAGAGAAGAGAAGTGAAGTGAAGTGAAGTGAAGTGAAGTGAAGTGAAGTGAAGAGAAGAGAATTCTTTATTGGCCAAGTGTGATTGGACACATAAGGAATTTGTCTTTGGTGAATATGGTTTCAGTGTATATAAAAAGACAAGATACATTTATCAAGAATCATAGGTACAACACTTATTGATAGTCATAGGGTACAAATAAGCAATCAAATCATACTGGAAACAATCAATATCAATATAAATCATAAGGATACAAGCAACAAAGATACAAAAGGTTGTAATAATAATATCAAGACCTATTCGCTATCATTCTAGAATGTACAACATGAATAATGGCTTTAAATTACAGGAGGGCAGATTCCAAATAAATGTTTAGGGGAAAGGCATGCCTGAAAGTAAAACATTTCTGTCTCGTACTTATATTCCATTGACGAGGTCAAAGGGTTTATGTATGAATCTCACTTCTTTTTATCCCCAAACAATAAACCTGTGATGAGCATTAGGCCAAGATAGTAAAACAGGCTCAGAGTCACTAAATGAGGGACACAGTATTGTAACCCTTTCCCCTTCAACATTTATAATTTAAATGAAAAAGAATCCAAAAGAGGGGAGGGGGGAGTTTAAAGAAAACAAAGTTGACACAAATATATGGGGTAGAGCTTTTCCTATAACCAGATGGCGAACCTATGGGACACGTGCCAGAGGTGGCACGCAGAGATGTCTCTGTGGGCACGCGTGCCATCACTAGCTGCTTTTCTGGTTTCCAGCATGCCAGACAGCTGGTCTTTGCAGGCACCAGAGCATTGGAAAACACCCAAAAAACAGGCTGGTATTGGGGCCATTTCTGGGCCTTTTTCCAGCCATTTTTGTTCTGAAAAATGGCCTGGAAAACAGGCTGAGAAACAGACAGAAACAGCCCAGAAAACGGCCTGAAAAGGACCAAAAAATAGGCATGCATGAGCTGGCCAGCTGGTCTTTGGGTTTCCGGTGCTTTGGCATATGCACATGCATGCACTTTCTGGTTTGGGCATTCCACTGGTGGGTTCCTCTCGGTTCGGCCCGGTTCTGCCGAACTTCAAAGGGCCGCCCTACAGCTGATCAGTGTTAAAAGAAAACAATTGAGTAGACCGGTGCCTGCAAAAATACATGAGTAGATCAGTACCTGCAAAAAATAAATGGGTAGATCGGTACAGCTCTGCAAGCAGTTAAAAGCCTGGTAGACCAGTACCTCTGCTAAATCCTAAATAATTGTCACATGACCATCAAGCCACGCCCATAAAATAAGCCACGCCCACAGAACCAGTAATAAAATAATTTAGAACCCACCCCAGGGCACTCAGTCCCAAAAAGGTTCGCCATCACTGTCCTATAACATTTCTACACCATGTGTTCAATTTTTTTTGCCCTTCCAAGTGGGTGGCTCGTCTGACACCCAAAGGTATGTATATCTGATCTATAGTATCCATGAAACCTCTGAACTAGGTTCTCATTTATCTGTGATCATGCAATTGTCGAGTCATTTGAACACATTACATACAAGTTTCCCCCTAATGGATTTGAATAACAGTTCCTGCAATTTCACAGGCTCCAGGGTTATGGATATTTAAATCCTCTGCTAGGAGATCTAGTTTATTTATAGGCCTATTAAATCATTTACCTCTCGTCACAGCCAGAGGGTCCTCCAGAAAACATTTTCTGCGATCACCATTGCCAGCAGAACAATTTAGTTTCTTGCAAGCTCCTGCTGTTGGCTATTCTCAGCATCTAGAAAAACATAGGAGGGAGGTGGGGAGATTGCGGCAAAAGACTTTGAAACACAAGAACCACAATGGAAGAGGCTTTTAATTAAAAAATAATGAGTTCTATCCATAAATTTAGCTTTTAAAATGGAATGAGATCATTTGCATACAGAAATCCCATTGACTGCCAAGAAAGAATTGTTACCAGAATTTTAAAAAGATGCATTTCACATTTTGGGTTGGTTTTTTTTTCTTAAAAAAAATCAATAATATGAGTCACAATATTAATTATGATCTGAGAAGATTAGAACTTTCAAAAGTTGAGTTATGACCGAGCGCTCATTATGAGAAGATTCCCTCTAGTATTTGTGTTACTCTTAGAATACAAATTGCATTGCTCAGTTGTGTTTTTCAGCAACGGTTAAAATTCTTAGCAGAGCTTGTGATTTCATCAACATGACTGCATGAAACATTCAACTCTCAGCCGCTCTGGAATAATTTAAAATTTTCCATGTACTTGATGAATTACCAGGGCCTACTGGCACAGCTTTTGTGTACTGATCTCCTTCTATGTATCTGTTATCAATTTCTTCAGCCCTTTATAAGATACCTCACTTACTATAAGCCCTATGGATAGACCAGAGCAAGAAACCAATTCTATATTGGTCTAACACTATATTTATTATTACAGTAACTACAGTAAATAGTAACTTGCAAGTCTGAATATGCTTCCGGCCTCCCTTACTCTATCTTCAGATGAATTAGGGAGAGGCCCTAATTAACTTTTCTAGTTACCATATTTTTCAGAGTATAAGACGCTCCTGATTATAAGACACACCTACCTTTTTTGGTGAGGAAAACAAGAAAAAGAAATCTGCCTCTGCCTCCCATCAATTTTGCCTCGTTGCAGCAAACAGCAAATATCCAGCTTTACTTTCATTTTCGTTTTCAGCATAGCTTGATTAGCACAAGAAAATAAAATCTGCTCTCAGCAATTTACCTCCTTGCAGCAAGCAGCAGAGACCCACGCAGCAATAGGCAATGGCAATATCTGCAGCCTGAAACAGCTGGGAGGTGGGAGGCCGATCCAACGGACAATCAACTTGTGCTAATTATGCTGTGCTGAAATTAAAATAGGCTGTTTCTTCTTGCTGCTTGCTGCAAGGAGATAAATTGCTGGGAGGCAGAGGCCAAAGGGTGCGTAGGCAGGGCTACATTTGGTGTATAAGATGCACCCAAATTTTCACCCCTTTTGAGGGGGGAAAAGGTGTGTCTTATACTCAAAAAAATACGGTAGATTCTTGGAATGTGCTTCAGTAGAATGTATCTAATCACTGCCTTGGTGATGCATCTTCCCACTGTCCTTCAAGACCATTTTTTAATAATGTCTATACCCATCACCCTCTCCATACAAGTTTCTCACATACTGATCAAAAATATATGATATCCAGATAAATTTTAAAGTGTAGTAAAGAAAAGGTCCAGCTGTGTGGCAGCACCTTGGCCAAGTTCACTATTTTACATGGAAATCCTTACATATGCATTAACCTGCTTAGGAATTCTATCTATCAATCTGCCTGTCTTTCTATTGGCTTGACAGCGTCACTGATTGGCTCTTTGATCTTTCATATTGTTTTGTTTTAACCAGCACATAACACAACATTTTTCTGTAGTCTCAAAACACACCCAATGAAAACATCTTGGTTTCCCTTACACCTGCAATTTTCAAGTGACGGCTGTCAGCAGTTGACAATATATTAAATGTCAAGAAATCAATCATGGTTCTTTCCCCCAGCATTCATTTAAATTGTATAGCTGGCATTGAGCACCGTGTTCTGTAAACGTACACAGATTTCAACCCCAAATTCTGAAGCTCTTCCAATGTTTTAGTCATTACCCTAAGATTGATCATGGGAGTTTCACTGCTATTTTTTTCTCCCCTTCATTTTTTTGGGGAGGGGGGGAGAATTGATAAGTATGTGTTGTGGATAGAGAAAGAAAAGTGGAATTGTGGTTCTGGTATGCCATTATGCTCAATAACAGGCTCGTGCAAGATGCAGTCTGCCTGGTTTGTTTATTTAATTAATATGCTACCTTACTCCCATTGACTCTGGATGGTTTATGCAGCCATGTTTTTTTAAAAAAATAACCAGTGCATTTTTCCCCTGCACTTATTTTTTCCCCTTTTGGATTAGTTTGGTTTTTTTCTATTCAACTGTAATGCTTAATACAATTACTGTTAAAAATGACAAAAATTCTTTAATTTCATAACATATAGACAGATTTAACCACAGTTTCAATTGGGAAAATGTGACAATCCTAGACCAGGCTAAGTCCAAAAATGCCAGGGAATTTCTAGAAGCTTGGCACTCTGACAAATCAGCCATCAATAGACACATAGACATTAAAAACATCTAGAGAATATGCAAAAGAGACAGTCATCCAGCCCAAAAGTGAAAAAGACTCCAGCACATTTCCACCAGTAATCAGCACTCAGATTAGCATAGATTAAGATCCAAGGTTAACTTCAGACCGGGGTGAAATCCAGCAGGTTCTAACCAGGGGTGGGTTCTAAATTTTTTTTACTACCGGTTCTGTGGGCGTGGCTTATTTTATGGGCGTGGCTTGATGGTCATGTGACAATTATTTAGGATTTAGCAGAGGTACTGGTCTACCAGGCTTTTAACTGCTTGCAGAGCTGTACCGATCTACCCATTTATTTTTTGCAGGTACTGATCTACTCATGTATTTTTGCAGGCACCGGTCTACTCAATTGTTTTCTTTTAACACTGATCAGCTATAGGGCAGCCCTTTGAAGCCCCACAGCAAGAGTGTAAACAGTTTTTTTCCCCTCTAGCCATCAGTTGGGACTCAGGAGGCAGCAATAGATTGGGGGTGGGGCCAAATAAAAGGTAAGAATAATGTGGGTGGTGGTGGTGGTGGGACCGGGGGCAGGGAGGGCAAAACCGGTTTGGTGACATCATATCATCACCGCTACCGGCGCGGGAGAACCAGGCCGAACTGGGAGGAACCCACCACTGGTTCTAACAGGTTCTGAGAATTTCCTGTAGTGGAAATTTTGAGTAGTTCAGAGAACCAACAAATACCACCTCTGGCTGGCCCCAGAGTGGGATGGGAATAGAGATTTTGCAATATCCTTCCCCCAGGAGGGGAGGGAATGGAGATTTTGCCGTATCCTTCCCTTGGAGTGGGGTGGGACTGGAGTTTTTGCAATATCCTTCCCCTGCCATGCCCACCAAGCCACGCCCACAGAACCGGTAGGGAAAAATTTTGGATTTGGATTTCACCCCTGCTTCAGACCAATAATCATGTAAGCAATACCCCAATCAATCAAGAAACTGCCAAAAAGCCATCAGTAAACATCCCAATCAAAGAATCTCTAAGACATTACCCCCCCCCCCACACACACACACAGACAGGCAGGACACCAGAAAATAAACTGACAGCAAACAGCACTCCTTGCTAGCACTGATGATGTTACTTAGTTAGGGTAATGAAATGTCTGCAAGAAAACAAGCAGGCTCAGAGAGCACCAAGGACCCCTCAAAGAGAACTTTCTCTGGATAATAGAAAGTTAGTTAAAATTCCAGCACTGCTATGAAACTATAGTTCTTGCGAGGATAAAATAGAGTGCTTTTTATGCACGTTGCCTGAATATGTTGGAGAAAGGGCGAGTCGAAGATGTGATAAAGAGAGAGAGAATATGAATGAAACATCATTAGAGGAAGGTCACAGAAGAAAGGCAATGAGGCCAGAATTTGCATCCCAGGCACCCTTTCAAACAATATTAGAATACATAGAGCTATTCCTTCTAACATCTTATACGTACTACATATACTCCCTTTTTAACTTGAGTTCTTAGGCACAATGGAACTAGGACGTTCTTATGCTAATGCTTGCTTATTTGTAAAAGTTAATCCTTTGTAGTTCTTGGTGCTAAGCTTGGTTGTTTGTCTGAAGCAGGGGTGAAATGATCCCGGTTTGGCTAGCGATGGCGGCGGGTGGTTCAGAGAACCAGTAGCAAAAAGTTCCCTGATTGGCAGAGAGGCATTTTTTAAAAAGCGTCTCTGACGATCCTATCTGAGTTTCTGATTGGCAAAGAGGCTTTTCAAGGCATTAGAAAAAATGCTTTGAAAAATTAAAAAAAAAAGTTGGCCACGCCCACCCAGTCACATTACCCCTCCCACACCAAGCCACACCCACAGAACCAGTAGTAACAGATTTTACATTTCACCCCTGGTCTGAAGACATTTCATTACCAGCTAAGTAACATCATATGTGTTTGGGAGATGAAATGTTTGCAAGGAAACAATCAACGTCAGAAAGCACTAAGCAGTTCATACCTGAGCCTCAGCTTTTCGTTTCTATCGGAAATCCATCCTTGTAAAAGTACGGTTGTATATTATGATGAACATTTATAAAAATTTTATATTCAAAGTCTTTGATCACTCATTAAAAATACCAAGCAGATATGGCAACCTCTCCGATTCAACAACACATTTCATACTATTTGAAGCAGGTATCTCAAACTGTACAACTGAATAAAATTAAAACCCAGTATTGTTGAACAGGCTGACATTAAGAATCTGACAATATGTTTCATGCCTCATTTGGCATAAAAGTTATTAGACCCCAGTCATGACTCAATAAGTAAATCCACACATTTCATACTTAGCAACCAATATAATTTGTCATTAAGTCTGGCCTTGCTAGTGTTTGGCTTTATCTGCTTAAAATATTGTGTTAGCAAAGGACCTGCAATTATTTATTGTGGGGGGAGGGAGAAAGGGGCAATTAAGCTTAAAATACATATATCTAGGTGAAACCATGGGAATATGGGACATGTCCAAAGTCTTTTTCTTGCATATTATGTTACAGATAGTTATATTTTAATAACAAGAGGTGTTTTTTTTTCTGGGAATCATATCAGTGGTGCAATTCAGCTGGTTCTATCTTGTTCATGCGAACAGGTAGCGGCAGCTGCAGGAGGCTCCGCCCACCTGCCCTGACATCATTTTTTACCCTCTGCGCATGCATGAAACGCTCTGTGCATGCGTGTAGGTGGCTCATGAGCTCACATTTGCGAACTGGTAGCGAAGGTAAGTGAATACCACCCTCCTTCTCATTTTTACAAGCAAGGCTAGATCCACCACTGGACTCAATAAAGCTTCCAGTTCAAGGGGGACTGGGATATGAAGGGTACAGGGTGGGGAGAAGTTTTCCAACCCACTATACTCCTTCCCCAAGGCCTAAAACTCAGCTGAATGAAGCCCCTGGCTAAATTGTACTTGATGCCCCGGGAAATGGAAGAACTCCAGTCATTCATCATCAAAGTCAGACCTGTCACTGACTTACCCTTGAATCCTGCCATGAAGTCACCACCCCTTCCCATCCTAACAGAAGGAGAACAACATTTTGAGGTTAAGGAAATCCTTGATTCTTGCCACTATAAAGGAAACTTGTAATGCCTAATTTTATGGGAGGACTTTCCTCGCTCTGACACTGAGTCGGTTGAGGTATCCCATGTGCCCTTCCCCTGCCTCACTCAGCATTTCCATGCTAAGTACCCTAGCAAACCCAAATGACCCTTCTGTATCTGATGTATTATTAACCATTATTGTGCTTTGTTTTTGTCAGGGTGTAAAGAGTTAACAGCTGTAAGCTGATGGGAAGCTGTAAGCAGAGTCAACCAGAGTCAACCAGAAACTGATACAATAGAATGAGGCAGCAGAGTTACTGCCACTTTAAGAAACTGGGTCAGAAGCTTCCTATATAAGGGAAGCCATTAGAGGGTGTTTCCCCTTCTCCTCAAGCCTTCTCCTTGTGCATTGTACTTCTTGTTCTTTCATCGTGTGCATATCAATTGCTCTCTGTGTATCAGTAGCTGTAAAGGTATTTTACCATGCATAAGTTTGTAAATATTTCACTGTAGATAAAACCACTGTTATTTATACTAAAAGGCTCTGTGTGCTGTCTGCTGTGTTTTGCTCCTGGGTTTATCTCAGAATACTAGTTATGCTGCCTAAACTCTGACAGTTTTGTAGGACTAGACTTATTTCAAGAGGGGCAGCCTGTCATAGCTGCATCTCTGCTATCCATGCTTCATGAGCTGACAGCCTGACATTAGCAAAGGTGGGGGGGGAAGGGAGGGAAGGATTGGAATGCAAGAAAGAAGGGGGGAATGGAAGCCCAGCTGTGCCTTGTGAAAAGTTTTAGCCAGTCAAGGTCAACTATTGATAGATAGAGCTGGAAATCGAGAACCTGTTTCCTAAATGATATACAAGCACCTAATTGAACATTTACAGATAACCAGGGGGTGGCTGGGTGGGGGGAAGAGAAAAAAATTGTATTGTTTGCACGGGAAAACTTCAGATTCAGTTTACACTACTTCTGTAGCCACCTAGGCGTCAGTAAAGTATACTCTTGGCAAAACACAAATGGCCAGAACTCTTTCTTTGCTAGATGACTGAGTGGGATGGTTGACAACTTGCTTCCTTGTCCCTCAGGAATGCAGTTCTGTCGTCTACTGCAGCAGTCCTACAATGTGTATCTCGGAGGAGATCATATTCACTATATCACCATGAAGGGGGACATGAATACAAAACAGTTGCTCTTGGCCCTCCTTGTAGACCATTCTACATGATCATATAGTTTAGAGGAAAAATTAACATAATTTGGAATGTTTTAATAGTAATAATAACAACAATAATAATAATGGTTATTCTTTCAACTGTTTTCCCAATTACCTTTGACCTAATCAAGGAATATGAAATTATATTGTTTGAGCACTAGAAATTATTGTTTCTAATGCACTTGTTTTCTTGGCTGCCTTAATCCTGTATCTTGCACTGAATGTATCTCTGTGTATTCAATACAAAATGTGGAGCCAAGCAGAAGGGTGCCATACAGGTGAAACTCGAAAAATTAGAATATCGTGCAAAAGTTCATTTATTTCAGTAATGCAACTTAAAAGGTGAAACTGTATGAGATAGACTCATTAAATGCAAAGCAAGAGAATTCAAGCCTTGATTTGTCATAATTTTGATGATTATGGCTTACAGCTCATGAAAACCCCAAATTCACAATCTCAGAAAATTAGAATATTACATGAAATCAATAAAACAAGGATTGTACATAGAACAATATTGGACCTCTGAAAAGTATAAGCATGCATATGTACTCAGTACTTGGTTTGGGCCCCCTTTTCATCAATTACTGCCTCAATGCGGCATGGCATGGATGCTATTAGCCTGTGGCACTGCTGAGGTGTTATGGAAAACTAGGATGCTTCAATAGTGGCCTTCAGCTCTTCTGCATTGTTCGGTCTCATGTCTCTCATCTTTCTCTTGGCAATGCCCCATAGATTCTCTATGGGGTTCAGGTCAGGTGAGTTTGCTGGCCAATCAAGCACAGTAATCCCATGGTCATTGAACCAGGTTTTGGTACTTTTGGCAGTGTGGACAGGTGCCAAGTCCTACTGGAAAATGAAGTCATCATCCCCATATAGCTCGTCTGCGGAAGGAAACATGAAGTGCTCTAAAATCTCCTGGTAGACATGGGTAGACATGGGCTGCGTTGACCCTGGACTTAATGAAACACAGTGGACCAACACCAGCAGATGACATGGCTCCCCAAATCAACACAGACTGTGGAAACTTGACACTAGACTTCAAGCATCTTGCAGTGTGTGCCTCTCCATTCTTCCTCCAGACTCTGGGTCCTTGGTTTCCAAATAAGATGCAAAAGTTGCTCTCATCAGAAAAGAGAACTTTGAACCACTGAGCAACAGACCAGTTCTTTTTGTCTTTAGCCCAGGTAAGACACTTCTGATGTTGTTTGTTGTTCAGGACAACATCTTGACAAGAGGAATACGATATTTGAAGCCCATGTCCAGGATCCGTCTGTGTGTGGTAGCTCTTGATGCACTAACTCCAGCCTCAGTCTTCTCCTTGTGAAAGTCCCCAACACTTTTGAATGGCCTTTTCCTAACAATTCTCTCCAGGCTGCGGTCATCCCTGCTGCTTGTGCACCTTTTTCTTCCACACTTTTCCCTTCCACATAACTTTCTATTAATGTGCTTTGATACAGCACTTTGGGAACATCCAACTTCTTTTGCAATTACCTTTTGAGGCTTTCCCTCCTTATGGAGGGTGTCAATGATGGTTTTCTGCACAACGGTCAGGACAGCAGTCTTTCCCATGACTATGATTCCTACTGAACCAGACGGAGAGACCATTTAAAGGCTCAGGAACCCTTTACAGGTGTTATGGCTTAATTAGCTGATTAGAGTGGGACACTTTGAGCCTAGAATATTGAACCTTTTCACAATATTCTAATTTTCTGAGATTGTGAATTTAGGGTTTTCATGAGCTGTAAGCCATAATCATCAAAATTATGACAAATCAAGGCTTGAACTATCTCGTTTTGCATGTAATGAGTCTATCTCATATATTAGTTTCACCTTTTAAGTTGCATTACTGAAATAAATGAACTTTTGCACGATATTCTAATTTTCGAGTTTCACCTGTATATCGACTAATATATGTTGCTTTTCTGCCTCAGTGTTCCAGCAGGGATGAGAAAATGATTTGTAAAATTTATAATTGTAATTTTGTAGTCCTCATAGTGGTACCTGAAACAACATTGCGTTGGGTTCAATTATGAGATGGGAAATAAAGAAAAGACCTACAGATCTGTCAAAAGATCTACCAGATGAGAACCAGACTTAAGAGCAGGGGTGAAATCCAGCAGGTTCTGATAGGTTCTGGAGAACTGGTAGTGGAAATTTTGAGTAGTTTGGAGAACCAGCAAATACCACCTCTGGTTGGCCCCAGAGTGGGGTGGGAATGAAGATTTTGCAGTATCCTTCCCCGGAGTAGGGTAGTGTTAAGGATATTGATGTTGTTTTACCAACCAGCGCAAGGTGCTATAAAACATAAAACATGTTGTGAAAGCTATGGAT
>WNWU01000053.1:6084048-6131296 GCA_012654045.1 Ptyas mucosa | reverse complement strand
GTGCAGTTACTCTGCTGGTTGGTAAAACAACATCAATATCCTTAACAGGTAGGAATAGAGGAATAGGGTAGGAATAGAGATTTTGCAATATCCTTCCCCTGCCATGCCCACCAAGCCACACCACGCCCAACAAGCCACGCCCACAGAACCAGTCTTCTTCTTGTTGTGCCATGTCCATCATCAGACATTGGCGATCATGTTGGCAATCCTATTTTTGTCAATAGCTGTATGAAATAGTGCTGCTGAGTTTTGTCCAAACCAGTCCCTTGATGCTCTTCTTTTGCCTGGGCCTCGTTTGCCTTCAATTTTTCCCTGGAGGATTAAGCGGAGGATTAAGTGGAGGATACAGTGGAGGATGCTGTATTTTTCTGGATTATTTATTTTATTTATTTATTTATTTTATTTATTTATTTTATTAAATTTATATACCGCCCTTCTCCCCGAGGGGACTCAGGGCGGTGAACAGCCATAAATAAAAAACATATATACAAAATTTAAAAACCAAATAAAACCGAATTAAACGTTGGCCCCAATATTTAAAATCCCAATTTACAATATTAAAACCCCCAAATTAAAATATTACAATTTAAAATTTCTAAATTATTTTACAACAGAAGGGGAAAAGGGAAGAATTAGGCCAGGCCCGCCTGGTGGAACAGGAAAGTTTTTAACTCACGGCGGAAGGCACGAAGATCCGGGATCCTCCGTAACTCTGGGGGGAGCTCATTCCAGATAGTGGGTGCCCCCACAGAGAAGGCTCTCCCCCTGGGGGCCACCAGCCGACATTGTTTGGCCGACGGCACCCGGAGGAGCCCCTCTCTATGGGAACGTACCGGTCGGTGGGAGGCTATTGGTGGTAGTAGGCGGTCCCGTAAGTACCCGGGTCCTAAGCCATGGAGCGCTTTAAAGGTGGTAACCAACACCTTGAAGCGCACCCGGAAGACCACCGGGAGCCAGTGCAGCTCGCGCAGGAGAGGAGTAACATGGGAGCGCCATGTCGCTCCCATCACCACCCGCACGGCCGCACTCTGCGCCAGTTGGAGCCTCCGGGTGCTCCTCAAGGGGAGCCCCATGTAGAGAGCATTACAATAGTCCAGGCGAGAGGTGACAAGGGCGTGAGTGACCGTGTGTAACGAGTCCCGATCCAGAAAGGGACGCAACTGGCGGATCAGGCGAACCTGATGAAAAATCCTCCCGGTCACGGCCGTCAAATGCTCCTCAAAAGACAGCCGCGAATCCAGGAGGACACCCAAGTTGCGCACCCTCTCTGCCGGGGCCAATGATTCACCCCCGATAGTCAGCGATGGTACCAGCTGACTATATCGGGACGTCGGAAACCACAGCCACTCGGTCTTGGATGGGTTGAGTCTGAGCCTGTTCCTCCCCATCCAGATCCGCACGGCCTCCAGACACCGGGACATCACTTCAAGGGCATCGTTGGGGTGGTCTGGGGTGGAGATGTACAGCTGGGTGTCATCAGCGTACTGGTGATATCTCACCCCAAAACCACGGATGATCTCGCCCAGCGGCTTCACATAAATGTTGAACAGGAGGGGCGAGAGGACCGACCCCTGAGGCACCCCACATATAAGGGGTCTCGGAGTCGACCTCTGCCCCCCTGTCAACACCGACTACGACCGGTCGGAGAGAAAGGAGGAGAACCACCGTAGCACAGTGCCTCCCACCCCTAGCTCTTCCAACCGGTGCAGCATGATACCATGGTCGATGGTATCAAAAGCCGCTGAGAGATCTAACAGGACCAGGACAGAGGAACAACCCCTGTCCCGGGCCCTCCAGAGATCATCAACCAACGCGACCAATGCCGTTTCCGTGCTGTACCCGGGTCTGAAACCCGACTGGAACGGGTCCAGATACGTCGTTTTATCCAGGTACCGGGGAAGCTGTTGCGCAACCACACTCTCAACAACCTTCGCCAAAAAGCGAAGGTTGGAGACCGGACGATAATTTACCAACATTGCTGGGTACAGGGAAGGCTTCTTGAGGAGAGGCCTCACCACCGCCTCTTTCAAGGCGGCGGGAAAGTCACCCTCGCCCAACGAAGCATTTATAATCCCCTGGAGCCAGCCGCGTGTCACCTCCCGGGAAGCCAGTACTATGTCGTATCACATGTCCAAAATACTCTAACTTTAGCGTTTTAATGGCTTTGATTATTTCCCTTTGCTTTCCCAGGTGGCTTATCACCTCCTCATTTGTGATTTTGTTAAGGTGGTCTTCCGGGTGCGATTCAAGGTGCTGGTTACCACCTTGTGCTCCATGGCTTAGGACCTGGGTATGTACGAGATCGCCTTCTGCCACCGGTAGCCTCCCACCGGCCAATACGCTCCCACAGAGAGGGACTCCTCAGGGTGCAGTCGGCCAAACAATGCCAACTGGCGACACCCAGGGGGAAAGCCTTCTCTGTGGGGGCACCTGCCCCCTGGAATGACCTGCCCCTGGAGGTTTGTATTATCTCAGACCTCCATACCTTTTGCCGTGCCCTTAAGACCCTTTTGTTCCAACAGGCCGGGCTGGCTTATAATATGAATTTTAAATTGGGTTGTTTGTCAATTTTTGTGGGCCAAATTTTATATACCGTATATACTCGTGTATAAGCCGATCCGCATATAAGCTGACCCCCCCAATTTTACCCCCCAAAACTGGGAAAACTTGTTGACTCGCGTATAAGCCGGGGGTGGAAAATGCAGCGGCTACTGGTAAATTTCAAAATAAAAAAAGACTGGTCAAAAGTGCGAGGACCTGTCAGAAATCACTTTTTTCAGCCCTCTGGGTAGTCCTTTTGTGCACATGGACTACTCAGAGGGCTGAAAAAGTTATTTTTGACCATGGTGAAGAGAAGCAGTTGTGAAATGAGTGACATGGTTTTAAGAATGCTGCACGGGCATTTTGCATGGTGACAAGATAGGGCCAAAACGTAAAATGTGAGGACAGTCATAAATTCAAGGACTGGTCACAAGTGTGAGGACCAGTCAAAAATAACTTTTTGAGCCCTCTGAGTAGTCCATGTGACTAAAAGGAGAACAAATATGAATAAATAGCAATAATTAGAAACACACATACAAACATACAATGTATTTTCTTTGAATATTGAATATTCCAATTATTTCCATGCAATCCAATTTCTTACAAATCAATTAATTATATTTACCAATAATAATAAACCAAATAATTTCCCCCAATATTCTTCCAAACCACAACTTAACCATTTCTGCTTTCAACACAATATACAATTAATAATATCTCAATTATTACAATTCCCTATTTAAATAGAGCTTTTTTTTCTTTTGTGTTTTAAAATCTTGAACTCCCCTCTTTTGCCATTTGCCATAAATTTCCCATTGTTTGCACCAACCTTTTTTGATGAGGAAAAAGAAATCAAATCTGCCTTAGCAAACAGCAAAGCCAACAAGCTGTTTTAGTTTCGCTTTGGGTTTCAGCAGGAGAAAAAAAAATGTGCTCTTTGCAGCAGGCACCTTTTATTAAAAAATGTGCTCTTTGCAGCAGGCACCTTTTTAAAATAAATGTGCTCTTTGCAGAAGGCACCTTTTTGCAGCCGGCACCGATCTTCTCATTTGTTTTTTTTTTTAACCGTGATCAGCTGTAGGGGGGGCCTTTGAAGTCGCGGCAAGAATTTAAAGTGTTTTTTTTCCCCTCTAGCCATCAGCTGGAACTCAGGAGGCAGTCCCAATAGATTGGGAGCGGGCGGGGTAAGCAAACCCCGTTCTCCCGCTGTTTCCTAGCTTGCAGGGAAAGTCATTTTTTTCGTGACCCGCGTATAAGCCGAGGGGGCGTTTTTCAGGCTGAAAAATGGGCTGAAAAACTCGGCTTATACACGAGTATATACGGTATTCATTTTAAATTGTTTTTAAATTTTGTGAGTTTATGTGTGTTTTAACATGGCTGTACACCACCCTGAGTCCTTCGGGAGAAGGGTGGTGTAGAAGTTTAATAAACTAACTAACTAAACTAACTAACCCATCTTATACATAACAGCCATCTGTAAATCCACATTTCAAATGCTTCTAGTTTCTTCAAGTGGTACAGAACCGGTAGTAAAAAATTTGGATTTCACCACTGCTTCAGAGGTCTCCTTATCTTAATATGAAAGAAAAAGATCTACTGGGAGGTTGCCCCCCAACCTCCCCCCCCACAAAGACACCTATGTCATCCAGTTTGAATACAAGAAACCAGTGAAGTTATGGTGGAATGTAACCTCAAGTTTGTTTGTTGAATATGCCTGGCTAAGACTGGAAAAAATTTGATTTAGATCACTCCCAATATAATTTAACAAAATTAAATTGGGAAGGGCAATTGTAGAGATAGAATTTATCCTGATAATTTTTCATGTTGCAGTTTGTTTGTGTGAATCATTTATATATGTCAACTGAACTTTTAAAGTAAGACAACAACAACAAGTCCAGCATCCAGGCATTTTTACAATCAAAACAAAAATCATAACATGAATTAATGAGAACATAACAAATAGACATAGTTGCATCATTCAGAAGCCAGATAAAAGCAGCTGGATGTAAATCAAGCAAATTAGATTCTAGCTCATATTATCATCATTTATCTTAGGTAAGCAGAGAAAGATAAAGAGCAGTCTAAGTGGAAATCTTGAGGAAGGAAGACTAATAACTTGAAAATGAAAACTGTCCATGAATACCTTGGTAAGGACCTATCAGAACCTAATGGTGGATATTCTAATGCATATTGATGCATTCTAATGTAGACAATAATCCAGATTTATGCATTAACACATGTCAAACATTTTTCAAACTTTGTTTTTTTGTTTGGAATTAATGTCAATGGCATGAACTCCTCCCTTTGGTAGAAAATGAACCTGTGGTGTCATTGTTTGATTTGTTTTGATACTATTGCCATAATTTTACATAAAGACAAAAAGTAATTCAAACAGTAATTTTGAATACTCTACTTTTAATAGTAGAAACTATTATTTAATTTTATGCCTGTGTTTTGAACGTAATTAGTAATATTATAACTGAACTAAGTCTATTGAATTCAAACATTACATCAATGCTATTAAGTGTAATTATTTAAGTGTAAAATTATAGAGATACATAGAGGTTATACTTTAGATTTAACTATACAATTAGATGTAAATAAGCATAGATAGGACTCCTAACACAGACCTACAGTCGGCTTTACCTTAATCAAGAATAAAGAAGAGAAAAAGTCAGAAGGTTAATCTGTACTTACAAAAGTAGTACAGATTTATACATTGTTCTGTGCTATATTGGAGCGCAAATTCACTTTCTCTACATTGAATGATGCCACTGAGATTTATAGGTGACTTTTAGTATGCATATGTATAAATTATCTGATGAACTGTCTTCTCCCTATTTCATCAACTCATCCCACCTGGTCAGGAAGGGAGGGTATCTTGCAGATCTCATCAGTTAGCAAATTTTGACTGGCAGACTCTAGAAAGAGATCCTTCTTTGCTGTCACTCCTGCCTTATGGAATATCTTACCACCTGGAAGTGATAAAATAGTTCAAGCCTTTCAAAAGAGGATTCAGAATCTGATTCTGTTCATGAAAGTGTAATGGGCAGTATAGAAATGATATGATATATGATATATGATGTGCACAGGTGGTATTCAGCTGGTTCAGACTGGTTCGGGTGAACCAGTAGCTCTGATGATCAGTTAGTCCCGCCAACCCACCTCCACTCTATCCTGTCCTTTATTTCCTGCTTTGTAGCTCATCTCAATCACACCAAGGTTCTGAAGAAACTGGCAGACGAGATCTCAGAACCACTGAACCATATCTTTCAAAGATCCTGGAGCACAGGGGAACTGCCAGAGGACTGGAAAAGAGCTGATGTAGTTCCCATCTTCAAAAAAAAAAAGGAGGGGGGGAATAGATCCAGGAAACTACAGACCTATCAGTCTGACCTCAATACGAGGGAAGATTCTGGAAAAGATAATCAAGCAACGAATCACCTAGAAGCAAACAAAGTAATAACCAAAAGCCAACATGGGTTTGTCAAAAACAGATCATGCCAGACTAATCTTATTGCATTCCTTGACAAAGTGACAAAATGAGTGGACCAGAGGAATAATGTCGATATAATTTACTTGGACTTCAGTAAGGCACTTGATAAAGTAGACCATAACCTTCTACTAGATAAAGTGGAAAAATGTGGGTTAGACAGCATCACCACTAGATGAATTCATAACTGGCTGACCAACTGCACTCAATGTGTACTCCTCAATGGAACTGCATCTACATGGAGGGAAGTATGCAGTGGAGTACCTTGAGGCTCTGTTTTATTCCCAGTACTCTTCAACATCTTCATCAATGACTTAGACGAGGGGACTTGGATTTTAGAAAGAGTGCAGGAAAGAGCAACAAAGATGATTAGGGGACTGGAGGCTAAAACATATGAAGAACGGTTGTAGGATACAGTTTGGTATGTCTAGTTTAATAAAAAGAAGGACTAGGGGAGACATGATAGCTGTGTTCCAATATCTCAGGGGCTGCCACAAAGAAAGGGAGTTAAGCTATTCTCCAAAGCATCTGAGTGGAAGACAAGAAGCAATGGGTGGAAATTAATCAAGGAGAGAAGCAACTTAGAACTAAGGAGAAATTTCCTGACAGTTAGAACAATTAATAAGTGGAACAACTTCCCTGCAGAAGTTGTGAATGCTCCAACACTGGAAATTTTTAAGAAGATGTTGGATAACCGTTTGTCTTAAGTGGTGTAGGGTTTCCTGCCTGGGCAGGGGGTTGGACTAGAAGACCTCCAAGGTTCCTTCCAACTCATTCTATTCTATTCTATTCTATTCTATTCTATTCTATTCTATTCTATTCTATTCTATTCTATTCTATTCTATTCTATTCTATTCTATTGCGCGGCACAGCTGATTCCCGCACCCTCGCTGTTCTACTTACCATTGCTGACTTGGAAGGTAAGCAGCTAAGCTTCTAAATGCTCCATTTTCAGCACTGCACACAAGCACTCACTCACCAAACCGGTTGTTAAACCAGCAGCATCCCACCACTGATGATGTCATATGATTATATATTACATAATATTACATTACACACACACCCTTTAGTATGAATATATAGAAAAGCTGAGAAAGCTATTTGTTATCCATAAACAGTGATAGAACATTGTTTTCTGGACATAGCATGTTTTGTCATAATAAATCCAACTATTGATTCCTTTCAATATTTGAAAATAATGATCAATATCATGGTGCTTATCTGTATTCTTATTTCAATTGTCATACCTGTCCAAATTAGACAGTGTAAATCATCCGATTAATATAATTATCTTACTATCTTATTATCTTAATATATAACATCATTAATTTCTTAAAATGTAATGCACCACATTTACTAATCTTCTACTATATATGGAATATCTAGCTCATTGGAATAAATACTCCAAGATTCCATAATATGTATTACTTTGTATCAAGCTATTTGAAGAATAAAATCCATCTATGACAAGCAGTAGTATTCTTTTATTTCAATCATTGGCCAGCAAAATTTATTTTCAGTGCTAAAATTAAAACCAATACCATGCCAATAATTTAATCTATGTATTACAAGAATAACTAGAATTTAAAGTATTAGCAGAAATATAGAAACATAGTACCAATATCATGAAGACTATACTGTATATATATAGGTAGGATTTCAGAATCAACAGTAAATTCAGTTGTATAAATCTATGTAAGAGTTATGGATAGTATATAAAATCATTAAATTACCAAAACCAGAGGTATTTCAAACTGAATTTAATGGGATGACTGTAATATGGTGGTGCAGAAATTTTAAAAAGGAATGACAAAATATCTACATATTAAAAGAACATTACTTTGACCATCTACTGGTTCCAGTGTCTAAGAATATAAATTGTGGTGCATATATGTAACAATGTATTTTTTTTTATAAAAGTAAAATTGACACCTAATTGTCAATAACTGTTACTGGCCATTTGTCAGATCTTCCCTAAGAAAACAACTGTGGAGAAATAAATGTTTCATGGTCCCCCAAAATTTGTTTAGAAACCAGGAAGAAGTATTTTCAATTCCAAATTTCATACCCAAATTCCTATTTAAAACAGGTTTCTTTTGACTTATCCTTAAAGGTGGAATCTTTTTTAGGATGGCATTTTAATTCTAACAGGTGATTTTTTCTATCATTTTCTAACTCTTTAGTCTTTTAAATTGTATCTTAATTGTCAGATACCTTGAATTCAGCATGAGTTCTTTGAAGTTTCCACCATACTAAAATAAGAACATGATCATGACTCCTTAATTATCGTAATCGTTAAACCTGATATGGCAGGAGCATACAACTTCTGCTTTCAAAGTCCTAAAGATTTCAGGTATTTAATAAAATACAGATTGCTAATGCCTGGCTCTTCACTGAAAGAATAGGGATACCTTACTACTGTGTCCTCTCTGCAGTTCCCTTTCTCTCCAGAAAACTAATTTGCAATTTTAAATGCACCACAGCTGAATATTTCATTGCCTGCTGGCTCTGGGAAGAATTCCTAGGACATAGATTTGGAAAAACTCAGATCCAAACAAGAAGTACACAATTGAAGCTCCTAGGACTTATTGTGATCCCAGAAACCACTGAAAATATCTCCCAGAGCCTGCAAAACATAGCCAATATATTTTGTAATAAGAGAAGAAAGTGATTAAATTCAGGAGGATTTGTTCAATGGAATTCAATTAATTGTAATTGGATTGTAATTGTAATACTCAATTCAATCTAATGTCTTTATTCCATGCAGTACCTTCACCTCATCCATTTTCTAGAGTGTAGACCAGGCATATCCCTTATAGATATATTCATTTAAAAAATATGCATCTCTGATCTAAACAATGTCTGAATCGGGTGAAATGCTCCTGGTTCGGACCGGATTGCCCAATCCGGTAGCGATGGAGGCAGGTGGTTCAGAGAACTGCTAGCAAAAATCCCTGCCCCCCCCCCCCCCATGCCCCGCCGAGCTGCCCAAACATCCAGGGCCTTGGGTTTTTTTTTCCTTTTAAAAGCATTTTTTCTACAACCTCTTTGGCCAAAAAAATGCTTTTAAAAGGAAAAAAAAAGCCTCTGATGATCGCGTGGCTCAGCTGGGATTGTCAAAGGCTTTTAAAAGAAAAAAACTTTTTTTTTCTTTTAAATGCCTCTGACGATCCAAGCTGAGTTGCCTGATCAGCAGAGGTATTTTTAAAAAGGCAACTCAGCTGGGATCGTCAGAGCTTTTTGCAAACATTTTTTTATAACCTCTTCACCGAAGAAGTTGTAGAAAAAATGGTTTTAAAAGTAAAAAAAAAAAAATGGCCATGCCCACCCAGTCACATTAACCTCCCCCCACCAAGCCACGCCCACAGAACCAGTAGTAACAAATTTTAGATTTCACCATTGGTCTGAATAGATAACTTTTGACTGGTTGAGGATGAACTGATTTCACAAACTTCTCTTTAGAGCACATTCTTACAAGCTATCTATAATAGGAAATTAAAAGAATGTAACACTAAATGGTTAATAGTCAATAAGAAGCATATATTCAACAGTTATTTATTGACTGCTTTTATGAATATGCTAATAAAATAAAAGATAAAACACAAGTCTATTTCCAGGATGAAATAGATAAAAGAAAATACAAAAATAAAATATGCTAAATATAAAGAATCAGCAGTCAGTTAAAAACATTGCCTTTACGAGATAGCTTGATCTGTTCAATATAGCAGATTCTTAGCTGAACTGCTTGTCTATAAATTTGGCGGTTCTGCTCACAATGCTCACAATTGTAGATTAGAACCCAGGAGGAACAAGGACAATGTGTAACTCAGACCGTAGTGAGCTGTTATTTCAAGTAAGGATTTTAAATATCTAAGTCTAAACAAAGGGCATACAATTGGCAAAGCGTGAACAATACAAAGCCTCTCACGTTATAGCAAGAAGTATCTACTATATATTAGGCCATGGAATCCAGCCACACAACTTTTGCTATAGAATAGGATTTTCTTACGAGATGTGTCAAACTCAGACTGACTTGCTGTAGGAGGTACAATTTGTTAAAACTAATTTGCAATATTTTTGATCCTTACAGTACAGTATATCTTACTTAGAACCACATCTTTTCTGAATCAACTGGATTGGATTGTTGTTGTTTTTTTAAAGAATAAAAAGTGAGTCAATAGAATCAGTGCTTCTGAAATACCAGATGTTGTACCAGGCCCAAGTAAGTAGTAGGAAAATCAGTCAGTGAAAAAAAACAAACTTTATTTGAACAGCTGAGAATTACTTCATTTCCAGCATCGTTCAACTAAATTAAAGAAAATTCCTCCCAACACAAATTCCTCAGTCCTATCTCAAACCTTGGTCCAATTAAGCAAACTGCCAAAGGCCTTTCTTGGCAAATGTTCAGAAGTCGCAGATACAAAAATAAATACAAGACATAGAAGACAAATCTACCAATGTTGTTTTCCAGCAAAGCCCAAATGCCGTTGCTGGTCTGTTTTAAGCCTTATGGGTGCTTGAGCTGCTCTTGCCTTCTGGCAGCTCTTCTCACCCATGCATTAGGAACAGGCTCCTCCCATCTCTGCCTCTGACACAGAGCTCATCCGGGCCTTTCCCAGCCTCCAGGACTGGCCCATGTTCTTCCTCAGCCTCATTGCTGTCCAACTCGGCTGCCAGCTCTGCAGGCTGCTGGAGAACCACAACACCACAGGTGTCAAACTCGCCGCATCGTTGCCATCACATGACATTTCATGACATTTTTCCTATTTGAAGAGCTGGTGCAGGAATGGCCTGTGCGTGATGCATTCGGCCTACAGGTCATCAGTTTGACACCCTGTACTAGAAGAACAAAAGAGATGGAACCACATGAAAAGAGAATGCCAAAAAAAGTTACTTTTAGTTTAAAGTAACATGCACAGATGTGAGCTTCCCCAGATGTGACTTAGTTTTCTTTTTCTTTTTTCTTTTCCTCTGCATGGGATCTGAGGCATTCTCTTACTAGACTTTTTGAAGCAGGGTTAACATCTTGACAGTTTTTGAAGTAAGATTATATTTTTCTAGACCTCTTTTTAGGAGAGGCTTTTCATCTTGCTTGCTTTGATCATCAGCTCATCAAATTGCTTTGATTGGTTATTCTGAGATCAGCACAATCTCCCTATCTGGCACTGTGCTATATAAAGCCAATACATGCTTTCCAACAATTTCTTCTCTTTAATGGTCATTCGGTTTTGTTTTTGTATACAAACATACTAAATCAATCATATGGCCTCAAAGGTCAAAGATCCTTAAATGAGCCCCTAAAATCACACCAGGACCAGGAGAGGATGGCATGCTTTCTGAGATGGCATGAGTATACTAAGGCACAATAGGACTAGACTAATGTTCTTTCGCCCAGCATCCCATTCTTTAACATACATACATATATACACACACATATACATATACATATATGTATATATATGTATATATATATATATACACATACACATACATGTAGACATGTAACTAATCAGGAGTGGTGGTAAAAGGTACCCTCCCAAGTACTCACTCATACATATGTGAGCTTCATTCACTAATGAACCTGTGAGATATTCCTTCCCATATAAGCCCCCCTCCCTTAAAGTGACCTTGTAAGAAATTGTGGGAACAGACACACACATTATTCAATTATTCAGTTTTTATTTACAAGACATCTATACTTGATGGAGCAGACCATGTGTTGAGATGGAAAAAAATGTATGAGAATCATATGTAAACATATCTAGGCTGCAAAAATCCAGATGACCCTGCAAAGAACTAGAGTTCTCTGTTAGATGTTTGCATTCTCTCTACATAAATATATTAAATATTCTGAGTAATAATATAGCCCACAATCTTGAATAGTATTATGTCTTATTGCAACATTTATTTCCTAGTCCTCAAATCCTATGCATGTATCAATACATTTATAGCTAGTACTTTTCTTTGGAAAGTTCAAATATTTTGGAGTGGTTGTCAAGATTAAGAAGCACAGAAGTTCTTTTTTTTTTAGCTTACACAAGGTTGTTTCAGATGAAAAGGACCAATTGTATACTTTGGGTTAACAGTTTACTGAAAAACATACAGCATTTATGTATTTTTTTTATTTTATAATTATGGATTCTTTTCTGTTTAATGCTATTTTGATAGGTAAGAATAGCAAACTAAATTTACTAACAAAGTACTACTTTTAGCTTTGTTTTCTTTGTTCGTCACAAAGTGTACTTTCTTTTATAGCACCCTTCATTCTATCCCAGTTAAAACTGAGCTATTAAATGTTTTGTCTTGTTATTAGCCTGAAAGACTGCTTCATGCCATCATAGCCTAACATGACGAATAGTCTTAATTATTGTAAACTCTGGGTCTCTTTACATAGTCAGCCATTGATTATAGAAAGTGTCACCTATGCCCACCAACTACAATTAGATTTACTCTGGAAAAGACATGCTGTGAAAAATCAATTTCAGAAGGATGCTGGACCAATTTCACAGTGTAATCCCACACAAGACTACTGGGAAGAGAGATCCATTAAATTCAATTGGGATTATTTTCCGGCAAATGTACATCGTATTATGGCCTGAGGGATTTTTTTTTAAAAAGGCTGTCTCTCATAACCGTGAAACCCACAAGAAGGCAAGGCAAGCAGTCTTGAGAAGAATAAAAAGGTCATCATAAAGATAGTCACATCTCTTCAGGAAAAAGGAGAGAATACAGACCAGCTCCCAAATTTCTCTTCATTTTATATTTCAACAATTCCTACAAGGAATTGTGTAGTATAGAATTCCATGTATAGAATTGTGCTTGCCAATGGGACAACTTGCCACTGCTCACTCACCATGGCGAACTTGCTTCGTGGGAAAACTCGCTGTGGTGAATTTGTTGTGGCGAACTCACTGTAGGGAAACTCACCATGGAACAATTTAACAATTCAATTTAATTACTTAAAATAAAGTGATTTTAATTTTTTGTCATTCACATTTCATTTTGTCTCTCCTTCTGTGTTTTTTTCCCCAAAGAATTTTTTATTTTTAAACATAACAAAACATAAAACAACCATCATCCATTACAATCACAGAAAGTGTGTCGATCGGTTAAAAATCTTTTGTGCTTAATCTCATATCCACAATTTACAAATTATTTAATTTCTCTTATTTGACAATTTTATATATCCCTTTATGTTATTATTATCATTTAACAATTATTTAACAAAAGTTTAACTCCCATGGGAAAAAAAAGAAAAAAATACTTCATATATTTTATCATTATATTAATTTCATATTTCATACTTCATTTCCATGCCTTATTTTCTAGCCATTGGTAAAACAAATCCCATATCAAATAATATTGTTTGTCTTCCTGTTCTCTAATTTCAAATGTCAATTTACTCATTTCAGCACAGTCCATAATTTTCTTAATGACTTCATCTTCAGTAGGTATTTTCTCTTTGTTCCAATTTTTAGCAAATATAATTCTAGCCGCTGTTAAAACATTCACAATTAAATATCTCAGTTCTCTATTATACATTTCTGGTAGAATCCCTAATAAAAATATCTCAGGTTTAAAGTCAATGTGTTTCTTTGTCATTTTTTCCAACCATGTGTGGATTTTAGTCCAATATCTTTTAGCTTCTGCACATGTCCACCACATATGGTAATATGATCCTGGAGTCTGATGATATTTCCAACATTTCTCCGATTTGTTCTTGAACATTCTGGCTATTCTCGTCAGGGGTAGATGCCACCTGTAAAACATCTTATACATATTCTCCTTATATGCTGTAGACATTGTCATTTTATAGTTTTCAACCACAATTTTTGCCATTTCTCTAAATCAATCCCATGGCCAAAATTTTTCCCGCATGCTATCATTGTTTCTTTAACTTGTTCTTCTTCCAATTTTACCTCTAATAAATAACCATACAATTTTAATTACATAGTCATCATTAAAATTTTATCTAAATTAGTCAAAACAGTATATAAACCTTCTTGTTTAAAATCTTCTTCATATCTAGAATGTATTTACAAATAAGAAAACCAATCCATCTTAAAACCTTGTTCTTCCAGTTCTTGCTTCGATTTAAGTTCACCCTTTTCATCCATTAATTCACTATATCTAACAATTATGCCCCTCCTTTTGCATCTGTTCTTTAATGAATCTATTCCACCATTTCTTTGATATTAGTGTAACTCTTGTCCTGCAGCTTTAGAGATGGCCTCACATAATTTGTTTTCTCTCTGTCCTTGCTTTTCTGGTCAGAAGGAAAGAGTGCGGGGCAAGTGAAGTTGAGAAAGAAAGAGAAGGAAAGGAATGTAGATACAATTCAAATTCTTTGTATTGTTGTATTACTGTAAACTCATTACTGCAAATTGCCTTGTTGTGGGTTCTTTCCCCTCAAAGAGCACATTAATAATGCAAGTAAGCGCAGCCTTTTTTCCTTTATTTAATGTAATCTTGAAAACAGGAAATGTTCTCCATTTGATTTCATATGGGAAGCTGATGTCAAAAGTGCAATCAAATTAAAAAACTGAATGCAGGTGGAACATAAGAACACTCTTCAACCACCCACAGTTCAGATAATTACTAAGCAAGGATTGCTATTGCTGATTTCTCTCTCTGTCTCTCTCTCCTTCTCTCCTTGTCTCTCTCTCAAAAAACCCCACAGATTTCAGGTGTGTTAAGTTACTTTTACAGTTCCTACAATTAGAGGAAACTGAAGATGCACCTGTTCTTTTCAACCTCCCCCTAGCATGAAAGAAAAGGAAGCTAATGGGGTGTCTCCCCATTAAAATGCTATAGATTAAATGTCCAAATACTTCAATAAGGAATCGCTCATGTTGTACCTAATAGCAGGATGCTTCTTTCAGTATTAAGAAGCAATGTTTAATTAAGACAATTCAGCAACATATGGTTCTTTATTGTTATAGAATATTAGGGACAAGGAACCATGTGGTTTCCCAGAGAAAGGTATTTAATTATAAGAGATGTAGACACCAAGCTTTTCATGCAAGTCATGGATTTGTATATGAGCAGACATCTATAGAAAAGTTGCAAATCTTAAGTAAGAAGCTTTATAGTAGGCATTAATAAGATTTAGGGAATCATGGTTTGCCAAATGTTGTTGAATTTTAGCTCCCAACCAATCCTCTACTGACATAAAATTAGGTTCCTGAAATTTGTGGATCAGTGATATCCAAAAACCTCCGGGTGTCTCAACCTGGCCTATAAAATGATGCCGTTTTATTCTAAGAGCCAAAGTGTCAAAAGGTAAAACTTAGAGACTATAGTGCTCATAGAGTGAAAAATTTTCCATCAATGTGGATAGATGTTAGACGGGGACCTAAATTTCAAGGATTCTGACCTGCTAGTTCTTTAAAATAGCAACCACAAAACCATTTCCTATCTCCTAAATAAATGCTAAAATGAAGAAACTAGGGTGAGATAGGAGTGGCCCGAACCATTGATGGCTTCAGAATTGGGAACAAGTATCTAGACCTGTCTGGTGAAGGTGCGGGCCTAGAAAACCAGCTTGGTTTTAGATTTCTCTTAAGTATGAAAGCCAACGGGGTGACTTTGGGATAGTCATTTTTCTTTATTCCCGGAATTATTGTGGGCAAAATAAGTAGAAAAGTTATGTATTCTGGAGGGAATAAATCTAAAAATCCAATGACACAACCTTCATATTTGAATTAGACATCTTGACATCTTGAGATAAATTACATAACATTTGTGGTATGATTTTATACTGTTTGGATCAGAGGTGGTATTCAGCCGGTTCATATCAGTTTGGGTGAACCAGTAGTGGTGACTGCTGGTGGGCCTGACCCTGTCCCCCCCGCCCCAGCGTAATGCCAGGCGCATGCATGAAAGGCACTCATGCAAGCAAAGCACATGTGTGGAAGGGCAGGCGCATGTGCAGAAGGTGCACACATGCAAAGTGAGAGTGTGCGCGCAGAGCGCACCAGTGGTACGAATATGTGAAACCCACCACTGGTTTGGATGCTTTTTGTTACTCATAATAGATACATTTGCCTAGAACAGAATAGTGACAAGAATTCAGGATTGTAAAAATTTCTGGATATGAAAAATATAATAGAATAATAGAATTGGAATCAACCTCCTAGTCCAACCCCCTTTCTCAAGCAAGAAACCCTATTTCAGACAAATCGTTGCCTAAACTCCTCTTAAAACTTTCAGCGTTGGACCATCCACAACTTCTGGAGGCAAGTCATTCCACTAATTGTTCTGACTGTCAGGAAATTTCCTCTTAGTTCTAGGTTGGTTCTCTCCTTGATTAGTTTCCATTCACTGCTTCTTGTTCTGCCTTCAGGTGCTCTGGAGAATAGGTTGACTCCCCTCTTCTTATTTTTGCTATTTTTATATACTGTCCATGATTATGGATTTGGTGGTTCAGCTAAATCACAAAATACTGTAGGTGCACGAGCCTGAAGTTTGACCACCTTTTGGCTTAAAGCATATTACTTTCATTAAACTACTTGGATGGTTGGATAGGGAATATTTCAATTAGAGTAAAATTTCTAGCTTGTCTAGATAAAATCACATATAAATCCTATAGATGCGAATCAGTTGAAACCAGAGTTTAGTGAATGCTTGATCAGGCCGTTGATGGGCTTTTTCTTCAGGCAGGCTGCTGTCAAACTTTAGAGTAGGGGTAAACTTCAAGCCTTGTGGACTTTAACTCTCGGAATTCTCTCACGACTGATGGGAATTCTGAGCATTAAAATTCACAAGTCTTAAAGTTACCGGGGTTGAACATCCCTGCCTTAGAGCTTCTGTTTCATCTAAACATCAGCCTCTGCTGGCTGTGGCCGCTCATTCAATAAAACATTGACGTCAACCTGAGATATGGTTCAAATGAATGTGTGAGTTTGGGGATGCTGCAGTGGCACTTTTGAACAGGCGGTGAGCCAACCTTTAGTTCAAACCTGCAATGAAATAACACTGTTTCAAGACAATTGCAACGCCTGGTGATTTTATCGGCAATGATATTGATCCACGCAGTTTTATCAGCAACAAAATGGAAAGGGATTGCCCATTTCCAGGATGATTATTTCATAGTTTAGCCATTGGCTTATGAATCTGTGGCAGTGTCCCAACCATGTATTGATTAGGTTTAAGACTGATTAGCGTTCTGCTTAATTCACAGAACACCCAAATTGACCTGACATAAACTAGATCAGACACTGAATCTGAGGACAGCATGTAGCAGCTGCAGATCTGAGATCCATCTAATACTTTCACCATTGTCTGCACAAGAACATTTGCAATTAATGATTTTTTCCCTGGATGCCTGCCTCTGATTGTCACTTCTCAATCACACCCTGATGCAGGGGTGAAATGCTCCCGGTTCGGACCGGATCGCCCAATCTGGTAGCAATGGAGGCGGGTGATTTGGAGAACTGATAGCAAAAATCCCTGCCCCCCCCCCCCCCATGCCCAGCTGAGCAGCACAATCATCAGAGGCTTTTTTTTTTCTTTTAAAAGCATTTTTCTACAATCTCTTTGGTGGAAAAAATGCATCTGCTACTACAGCAGCCTCATAGCTAGAAATTCTAGGCCAGTTTTAAGGGCCAAAAGCTGCCATTAAATCTGAGGGAGACCAACTTGTTTTTAGGGTATAAGACTGATAAAAGTTAATTACAGTCACAGGCCAAACTACAAGGGAGCAACTAAATGTCATCAACAATTTACAGCAAAATGTACAATTAAAACCAGACATTTTAATATCTGGTATAAGATAAGTACAACCATATCTACTTGGTTGTAAACTGGCAGAAACATACCTTATCAATCACAGTATTATGCTCTTATATTTACATTAACAAAGGAGGATTTGTGTTAGTGTTTCAATAGCATCCAAGCTGCAAAAGAAGGAGAAATAAAAATAAGGGAAGAGAAATAAAAAGAGAAGTTGGAGCAGAGATTATGTCTATTTGGTACAGGTGACTCATTTTTCTTCACTGTAATGTAAAGGGGCAGATTTTTTTCCACTTTAGTTTCTAGTTTCTAAAATATATCATGTTACTTTCCTTTCTAATATTTGTTCTTTAAATTTCCTACGCTAGGAGAAATACTTCAGAATGATAGAAACTTTATAGGAAGAAAGGGTGTTCAGGCTTTGGCTGCAGTGGTATCCCTTAATTCAGATTATCAAAACAATTTATGCTCAATTTGGATAAATGATTTGTCATTTATTTACAATGTACTTTCGTACACTGGAAAATAATATTTGTTGTTGGTTTTCTGCTTCGGATGAATTTATCCTAAATACCAATAATGAAAAAAGTAGCCAAATCACCTTTTTATCTGCACGTTCCAGGATCTTTGGGAGTTATTGTTATAGAATGAACAATGATTGATACATTGTGAGTCTACAATAGCCTTGCACAATCAAATGCCCTTTTTAATGGGCTCTGTAAGGGGAGGATGGGAATTGTAGTTTAATCCAGTGGTGAAATGCAGCTGGCTCTATCCAGGTCAGGTGAACTGGTAGTGATGGCGGTGGGAGGCTCCGCCCACCCGCCCGGACATCATCACGTCCATTTTTGCTCTGCGCAAGCCTGGAGGAGGTGCACACACTCACATTTGTGAACCAGTAGCAAAGGTAAGTGGATTTCACCCCTGGTTTAACCTATTGGGTAGGCAACAAGTGGGGGAAGGCTGACGGGAAGGAGGGGGGGGGGAAGGAAGGAAAGAAACAAAGAAAGTAGAGGATCCAAATTCTCTGTATATTTTGATTTTGCTATAACAGAAGTCACTACAGAGAGAACCATTATTATCAACATTAGAGAGGAATCAAAATGCTACAGTGTTTTTTTTTTCCTGTAGTTGTTTTATAGGCTTTCAATTTTACAGTGTTGCACAACAATAATAAACAAACCACTGATCCAAGGCACATAATTATCCTCTCTCATAGGTACAAATGTAGATGAGCATTAAATCCAACCTGAAGAACCAATATTTTTTTTAATATTCTGCAAAAATGTAGGCTTTATTCCACAAGGTGCAAAATTGGGTTGTCAGGATGCTTATAAGAACTGTTTAATATTGATTTAGTGTTGGCTGCAAAGGGGGTGGGAAGAGGAGATTTTGTAACAGGAGCCAAGCCATTATCAGACTATTTCAAAACTGTTTATGGTTTTGGCTGGCTGGCTGCTTTTACTTGTCTTGTAACAGAACGTCCTTGTGTTTGTATTACCAAATCAGAGTGCATTGTGGCAAATGAGATTTTTAAAATGGCAGTTAGGAAATTAATGGATAGAGTGTAACCTTTGGGCTACCACAGGTTACACTGAGCTACACTTTGGCTCAGATCTGGCCACAGAAATATGGACCACCACCATAAATAATTTTCCCATTGCTGCCTTCTAGTGACAATGTGATCTATTTCACTCTAGATCTCCTAATTCTAATAAATGGATTTTACCAGCAGTCCAGGGAAGATGTTCTTCCCTGAATATACAGTGTAGTCTATAAAAGCTCCTTTCTACACATGCAATTTTAAATGCACCACAGCTGAATATTTCATTGCCTGCTGGCTCTGGGAAGAATTCCTAGGACATAGATTTGGAAAAACTCAGATCCAAACAAGAAGTACACAATTGAAGCTCCTAGGACTCATTGTGATATCAGAAACCGCTGAAAATATCTCCCAGAACCTGCAAAAAGTGTCCAATATATTCTGTGATAGGAAGAGAAAGTGATTAAATTCAGGAGGATTTGTTCAATGGAATTCAATTAATTGTAATTAGATTGTAATTGTAATACTCAATTCAATGTCTTTATTCCATGCAGTACCTTCACCTCATCCATTTTCTGGAGTGTAGACCAGGCATATCCCTTATAGATATATTCATTAAAAAATATGCATCTCTGATCTAAACAATGTCTGAATAGATAACTTTTGACTGGTTGAGGATGAACTGATTTCAGAAACGTCTCTTTAGAGCACATTCTTACAAGCTATCTATAATAGGAAATTAAAAGAATATAACATTAAATGGTTAATAACTAATAAGTAGCATATATTCAACAGTTATTTATTGACTGCTTTTATGAATATACTAATAAAATAAAAGATAAAACACAAGTCTATTTCCAGGATGAAATAGATAAAAAAAATACAAAAATAAAATATGTTAAATATAAAGAATCAGCAGTCAGTTAAAAACATTGCCTTTACGAGATACCTTGATCTGTTCAATATAGCAGATTCTTAGCTGAACTGCTTGTCTATAAATTTGGCAGTTCTGCTCACAATGCTCACAATGTATAGATTAGAACCCAGGAGGAAAAAGGACAATGTGTAACTCAGACCGCAGTGAGCTGTTATTTCAAGTAAGGATTTTAAATATCTAAGCCTAAAAGGGCATAGAATTGGCAAAGCGTGAACAATACACAACCTCTCACGACATAGCAAGTGATGGAAGCATCTACGTATATTCGGCCATGGAATCCAGCAACACAACTTTTGCTATAGAATAGGATTTCCTTATAAGTTGTGTCAAACTCAGACTGACTTGCAGTAGGAGGTACAATTTGTTTACTCAGATTGTCTTTTCTCAAGGACAATGATAATAAAACAGCCTTGGAGTTATCTACCTTTATGTTGCTACAATTAAACTTTAAGCTAATAGCACCCTTATTGCCAAGATGAGTTATTAATGAGCTAACTTCCTCTGTATGAAACACACATAATGGGAAGATCTCATACTTGCTCATAAAAGGCTTCATTTTAAACAATATACTGGCAATAGTAGAATGTTTAAATGCTAGAAGAATTTATTTGAAGTGTCTCCTGGATGAAAGCTATTCAGCCCTTTGCAAATCAGTCAGTTGCCTTTCACAGGGTAGAAATTTGACTGAGGGAGAAAATGGCTCCACTTCTGGATCCCCATTTTTCTCTATTCAGTTTGGTTTTGTAGAGTGATCTGTAAGTGACAGTTATGATTTATTTGCCTTTCATGTAATACTTCCTGGGAGAATGGGGCTTGCCTCGCAAGTCCTTCAAGATGGAGGTTTAGATGTCTTAATTTATTTCTCAGTCTCTTTCTAGATTCCTAAGTAAGATGCACCTTTCCACCACTATTAACTGGAAACACTATTTTGGAAACACAATTGTCATTGAATGTGCTAATTTTGACTGTCTCAGCAATTTGTATTTGGATGACTGTACATAAGCTTAATAGAAGTCTCTTTTAGAATGTCCACTTTGTTAATTATGGTTAGAAGCTAGGTTTTTTTGTGTAGGTGTTCTCTAGTTATAAACCCAGTTAACATTCTCTCATAACAAGACTAGTTGTAAAGTAATCACAGATCTGGAACCCAATGTAGCAATTTGGAAAACTGAGTTGTGTAATAATGTTTTTTTCCCCCAAAATATCCAAAAATACTATGATGGGGAGATTTTTGATATGATTTCCTGTTATTAGAAGCAAACATTTTTTTGCTCGTTACTCACTTTTTCTCAATTTCTCCTTTATGTGGAGGTGTTTTCCTACCCACCTTGAATCATAGGGTGTCCGTGTCTCATTTAACAATTTGCTGGCTAGGTGGCTCAGTGGTTAAGATGCTGAGCTTGTCAATCAGAAAGGTTGTCAATTCGTTGGTTCAAATCCCTAGTAGAGCTCTCCTGCATGAACAGAGGGTTGGACTAGATGACCTCCAAGGTCCCTTCCAACTCAGTTACTTTTAACTGTTAACAAAGCATCTTTTCTGATTCTGTGGTCTTCATATGGATTCCACTTAATCTACAAATCTTTCTGACTCAGGCAGATTTGCTTCTGATTAGTCAGATTTGCTTCCGACAAAGCTTTGCCTTAGCAATTGTCTTTGTGCTATATCCAAAAAGCGTTGGCATTGTGCTATATCCAAGATGGAGGTTACTAGGTCTCCTCTTTCTTTCATTTTAGCATATTGTAGTTAATTTAATTTAATAGAATAAAGTGGTTCTTAAAGTCTCTATTTCGCAATTGAGAGGAAAAGTCAGAAACTTAGAGGTAGGATAATTAATGATGTGTTTGATTTTCACATCCTTCAGGGATCGCTTGAAGCATATTTCTTACATTTGCCTATTGCTCAATTTTTTCCCAGCTTGCATTTTCCTTTGCAGAGTGGAAGAAACAAAGTGGCCTTTGGTAAAACAGATGCTCTTCCTTTATTAGCAGTGTGAGTAAAATCTTAGAGCACTAATGCAAGTTCAGCCCATCAAGGAGACATCATGCCACTTTGATAGTATTTCAAGGTCAGGCAGTGAGGACTGCTAAAATTAGGTAGCAACCACTAATTGCTGGCATTTCCTCAGCTATTTTCCAAGAAACTGAATTCACTGAAATTGAATTCAATTATCTTGATTTGCATTATAAGACATAACAAGTGACATGTAATATCATTTCCCATATAAAGTTGAGTATTGCATATCATGTAGCCAATAAAGTGATTCAAGGAGATGCAAAAATGCAAAGCTGTGCATTTCATAATGTAAGAACTGGATCACATTAAACATCTGTATAAGTATTAGATAGTCCCATGTTTGTACACATATCAATAATGTGATAAGGAGTGCATTCCTTCCTGGGATGGGAGGAGCATGAAGATCTCCCACTGAGTGATATAAATGTTCTATCCAGCATTTTGCTGGTAAAGTCACTGAAATTCAGCAGAGCTAGTAGGTAATTCTAGTCAGTGCTTGTAGAAGAGAGGTTTTGCAGTGGGTATCCACTTGTAATGTGCCTCAGAGTTCCCCTGCCATTTAATATATAAACTAAGCTGCTGTGTGATGACATCTGATGTTTTAAATTGATTTATGATTAGTATAACATTGTATATCAGTCAGGTCTACTGAAAGATACTACTCAAGATTTGTCCTGGTGTCTTAATAGCAATAACACTTAGAGTTATATACCACTTCACAGTGCTTAACACTGTGCTTAGCCTTTCTAAGCGGTTTACAGAATCTGCATATTGCCCCCAACAATCTACCCTAGACGAGGTCAGTCTACCCTAGACAAGTTCAAATCATAAGGACCAGATGGATTACACCCCAAGGTTCTGAAGAAACTGGCAGATGAGATCTCAGAACCACTGAACTATATCTTTCAAAGATCCTAGAGCACAGGGGAACTGCCAGAGGACTGGAAAAGAGCTGATGTAGTTCCCATCGTCAAAAAAAGGGGGGGGAATATATCCAGGAAACTACAAACATATCAGTCTGACCTTAATACCAGGGAAGATTCTGGAAAAGATAATCAAACAACGAATCACTGAACACCTAGAAGCAAACCAAGTAATAACCAAAAGCCAACATGTGTTTGTCAAAAACAGATCATGCCACACTAATCTTATTGCATTCCTTGACAAAGTGACAAAATGAGTGGACCAGAGGAATAATGTCGATATAATTTACTTGGACTTCAGTAAGGCACTTGATAAAGTAGACCACAACCTACTACTAGATAAAGTAGAAAAATGTGAGTTAGACAGCATCACCACCAGATGGATTCGTAACTGGCTGACCAACCACATTCAACATCTAGTCCTCAATGGAACTGCATCTACATGGAGGGAAGTATGCAGTGGAGTATCCCAGGGCTCTGTTTTAGGTCCAGTGCTCTTCAACATCTTCATCAATGACTTGGACGAGGGGATAGATGGGGAACTCATCAAATTTGCAGATGACACCAAGCTGGCAGGAATAGCCAACACTCCAGAAAATGGGCTCAAGATACAGAAGGATCTTGACAGACTTGAACATTGGGAACTATCTAACAAAATGAAATTCAACAGTGAAAAAAGTAAGGTTCTACATTTAGGCAAGAAAAACAAAATGCACAGGTACAGTATATGTGGTACCTTGCTCAATAGTAGTAACTGTGAGAGGGATCTTGGAGTCCGAGTGGAAAACCATTTAAATATGAGCCAGCAATGTGCAGCAGCTGCCAAAAAAGCCAACACAGTTCTGGGCTGCGTAAAGAGAGGGATAGAATCAAGATCACATGAAGTGTTAATACCACTTTATAATGCCTTGGTAAGGCCACACTTGGAATACTGCATTCAGGTTTGGTCGCCACGATGTAAAAAAGATGTGAAGACTTTAGAAAGAGCAACAAAGATGATTAGGGGACTGGAGGCTAAAACATATGAAGAACAGATGCAGGAACTGGGTATGTCTAGTTTAATGAAAAGAAGGACTAGGGGAGATATGATAGCGGTGTTTCAATATCTCAGGGGCTGCCACAAAGAAGAGGGAGTCAAGCTATTCTCCAAAGCATCTGAGGGCAGGACAAGAAGCAATGGGTGGAAATTAATCAAGGAGAAAAACAATTCAGAACTAAGGAGAAATTTCCTGACAGTTAGAACAATTAATCAGTGGAACAAGTTGCCTCCAGAAGTTGTGAATGCTCCAGCACTGGAAGTTTTTAAAAAGATGTTGGATAACCATTAGTCTGAAGTGGTGTAGAGTTTCCTGCCTAGGCAGGGGGTTGGACTGGAAGAGCTCCAAGGTCCCTTCCAACTCTGTTATTTTAATTCTAATCTGGGTCCTTATTTTAGTGACTTCAGAAGGATTTAAGGTTGAGTCAACCCTGAGCCAGTCAGAATCGAACTACTGGCAGTCAACAGAAGTAGCCTGCAATACTGCATTCTAACCACTCTGCCACCATGGCTCTTCCAATGCTCTTGAAATCTGACTGGGATGAAACAGGCTAATATGAACATTCAAAAGGGAGTTTGTTGATCATGATTTGGCTCTAGTGGAAGATTGCACCCTAAGAGAGTAGGTCTGTGAAGTGGGATTCTACATTCAAGGCTATCTGTTGAATGAAACTTTGACTAGCTTTGTTTGACAATTAGTTGCTTCTTCCTTCACAGGAAGGACTTAATTACTTGCACTCTCATTCATCATTTAGCTGGATCACTAACTTACTGGCTGATGTTTATAACTATGAACATATGGTATTACACCTATATCACAAGTCTTGTATTAATTGAGAAAAGATTTAAAGTGCACATAGAGGCACTGAGCCACTGAGCCATAAAGTGGCTCAGTGGCTTAAAGATGCTGGAGAAGGTCTGTGCTCCAGTGGTTCAAGTCCTAGCAATGCATGATGGAATGAGTGCCTGTCACTTGCCTTAGTTTCTGCCGATCTAGCAGTTCAAAATAATGTTACATGCAAATAGATAAATAGGTACAACTTTGGTGAGGAAAATAGCAATGCTTTGTGTCCTAACCAGTGCCGAACCTGCCCTAATGCAAACATCCAAACATGAAGTTACATAAATGGAGAGAAAAGCCCTGGATGACGCTTCAGACCATCCTCAGTGTGGAGCTAATTTGCATCCTGAGTTACATCATGGATGGTGTATGAGTGTGACCTGAATGAGCTAGCAATCTTAGGCAGTCCAAGAACTCTGTACTAACACTGTAGTCTCCTGGCTTAATGTACCATTTCCATATACTAAATAAATGCAGATGCTATTCAAAATCCTGTTTCTTTGTTTTCATTATAGCCAGTCCTTTGGAACAGCTTCCCCTTTAAGTTAGACTAGCTTCATCTGTTAATTTCCTTTGTTAGCTGAAACAATCAAACAAAGAAAGCTTTTCTGGAGAACATATACAGTAAATACCAACTGCAATAGCTCCAACTTTGCACAATTGATTTTGCTTGTTGCTCCAGGTTACTTATATGCATTTTAGCATGGATGTTTACATATTTTTTACTTTGTTTTATTGTTGTTACTGTAGCTGCTGGTAGTCTTGAAAAAAATTGGCAACATATTTATAAATCAAACCAGCCAACTACCTTCAAGATATAGAAGTTTAGTACTTATTTGGATGGAGAAAAATACATCATTGAAAGCAATTAAGGGGAAAAAATGCTAGAAACATATGCATTAGGGCAGCTGTTTTCAAAGTGTGGTCTTCAGAGATACACCAGATAGTTCATAAAAGCTTCTCTGCATTCACAATTTAGCAAGTTTGTAAAAATGGGTAAGTTGTTGCAAATGGTTCATTGAAGCATAAAAGCAGTACTACAAAGGGCAATTGTCAGCTTCAGAAAATTGACAGCAGTGAACAGGTCTCAAAAGCTGTTACTGAATGTGACTTCACGTACATTGTGTTCAGTGGAACTGTGATCTCTCAACACTTCTTGCCTCCTGCAAAAAAAGAAAATGATAATAATTGCTCTTTTCCATCATCAGCAATGTAAAATGCATTTAACAATTTACTCTGATCCATTATTTTCTGTCTTTTACCTTTATAAGTGATGGTTTAGCAAACATAATGCGAAAAAAAATGCCATTCTCTAAAAACAGGATTTAATTCAGCTAAAAATTCACTCAATCAAACATTTCCTGACTACTACCATTTGTACTGAGTTGCTGTTTTGGCATAAGATACATGCCAGATGCAAAAATTACCTTTAAAAGATCTATTTTAAAAGAGTATAGGGGAAGATATACCTATAGACAACCATAATCATTATCCTGTTTGCTTGAAATCAGGAATTCCCATGCTAAATTCCCATATTTAAAAACAAATATGTAAGCATGAAAGCTGGCTGGGTAACTTTGGGCCACACTCAAAGACTTTGAGTCACACTGTCTCAGCCCAACCACTTCACAGGGTCACTGTTGTGGGAAAAATAAGACAAAGAAGGAATATTAGATCACCACTTTAAATTTATACATACCGTGTTTCCCTGAAAATAAGACCCTGTCTTACATTTTTTTGAACCCTGAAATAATAATAATAATACTTTATTTACGGTCACAGACCAAAATGCAAGCATAACTACAAAAAAAAAACCATAGGAAAAGCATCATCACGAACAGCCGGCCTCCAGAAGCCCCGGCCGAGAGGAACCACAGCACTCGAACCCTGAAATAAGCACTTGGCCTTATTTTGGGGAAAGTCTTCTTATTTGGGGGCGTGTGGAGCAAGACGGGATCCTCTTGCTGTCTTATCTGATTTCCATCTCTGTCTCTCTAACCCGAACAAGAGGAAATGCCGGGGACCGGCTGTGCAGGCAGTTAAATATTTTCAGGGAGGGCTTATTTTCGGGGAAACACGGTAGGCAGGTCAAAATTCTAACACACACACACGCACACACACACACACACACACACATACACACACCAAATAATAACAAAAACTCTGTAACATTGCTTCTGGAGATTTCCAAATTATCTTCTACACCACAAAGTCATTGCATCCATAATACTGCAAATGTAATTTTTAAAAAATAAATAAGAATGGTGAGTCTTGGATACTGCATTTGGGAACAATATCTTTGAAGAACTCTGATCCCATATAATTACACTGATTAAAAACATACCTTCATCCATGTAAACTCTCTACCAATATATGCACTTGTTTCGAAACCTAGGCATAATTATTCTCTGACTTGATCACTGCAGATTGTCAGGATTTATTCTCTGTGCTTTAGTTAACAGTTTATTTCTTCCAAATGTGAACCATACACTGGCAATGTTGCACAATCACTTACATATTTGTATTGGTATGATTAATTAAAACCTTTTATCAAAATTGGACTATAGTAGTCACATTACTTATGGATAATCTGTGAGTAGAGTCCTATTTATGGGCTTCCTCATTATTTCTCCACTTATTTGACAAGAAGTTCCAGAATTTTAGAAGATGTCAGGGGTATCTGCAGAATCCAATGACTGCTGCCCCTTTCATATATGCACATAAAAAAAGATAGAGTGTATATGGATATGCTAATTTTACCATTAAACTCCTGCTATGAAGTTATATTTGAGAAATTTCTGCCCAACAATTCCTGGACTCATGCTAAAAGTTAAAGAATTAGCATTAATGATTGGATACTGTAATAGCTGAATTACAGTATCACACCATAGTTTGCATGCTTGCCAATCACACAAATGGATCCTGTGCCACTCTTTTCCAACATTGCAATAAAAATTGTTACAAGCCTTAACAACTTTTTCATGCTAACATCCTACTATCTTAAAGGCTGACCTAGATGGCAGGTTGATGGTTTCTTGGCTCCTTTTTTAGAACTAAATATTCCTGACAAAAGTTGATCCCTGCTATTTCTGATAGGTTGAAGGAGGAAACTGAATTGTTATAAGCTTCTGCATAGATTGAGAGGTAAAAAAAGTTGAAGTCTTGATAGTATTGATCTCTGTTTCTCCCAGTATGCAGTAAATGGATCACTGATCTCATCTTTCAACATTTACCTAACCAAAATTTACAGACACTTTCAAGTGTAATAGCAAACTTTATAACTCATACTCGGAAGATCTAAAAGTTCAAGGATGAAATAACTGCACTCACCACTTCAAGGAGATTTGAAGGGGATATCTGAAGAAAGACCTGGGGCAAAACAACCTATAAGTTTGCAACATGGTTTGGACTAACCAATTAGCTCTGAGGGTTAAATCTGTTTTAGCCTGATCCTTAATATAACTGAGAGACGCTGAGGGACCAAAGTCTATTCCATGCTTTGATGAATGACCTCAGACAAACTCTTTACTTCATTGTGCCTCTGGCATAATAGTAGCTGCTCACTTTTGTAAAGTGCTTGAGTGCTTTGTGGTAGCAGTATGGCAGATTGCTCTCACTTTGTAAAAGTACAAAACAACATATTCTTCTCCTCCTCCTTCTGCTCCACTAACAACACAATGTTAAACAAATAGACATAGGCATAGTTATATTAATTGAAGTATGATATGAGATATTAGTTAAAGGAAAAGGTTCCCCTCACACATATGTGCTAGTCATTTCCAAGTCTAGGGGGCGGTGCTCATCTCAGTTTCAAAGCTGAAGAGCAGCACTACCGGTTCTCCGAACCACCCACCGCCATCGCTAGCGGATCGGGCGATCCGGTCTGAACCAGGAGCATTTCACCCCTGGTTTGTATCTATTGTGTGCTCGTGTATTGCGGTTGAAGCTGAAGTAGTCATTGACAGGTAGGACATTGTAGCAGAAGATTTTATGAGCTATGCTTAAGTCATACCAAAGGCGGCATAGTTCTAAGTTTTCTAAACCCAGTATTTCAAGTCTGGTGGCATAGGGTATTTTGTTACGAGCAGGGGAATGGAGGACTTATATACTTCATTATATTTGTGTATCATCAGTAATCTAGAGATAAATTATATAAATATGATCTACCATAAAGTTAACAGATTCATCGTTGCTTATGATTAGAAAAAGACTGGTGAGCTGAAGACAGCCAGATATACTGTATCTAAGTTTAACTTTAGAAATCCATGAAAGCAGTAGCTTCATGAAAAATGAGGGAAGGTGCAAGGGGATTATTTATCAGACTTACATACTGTTATCCAATGGAAAACTATCAGGATAATTTACTTCAGTCAAAAATAAAATAAAAATGTATCACCGTCCATATAAAAAGAGCAGTAGAAATGTATATGCTACATGTGCTGTAGAATACAGAGTCAATATCAAATTGAAAAAGGACAGAAAATGAAGCAAGTGTTTGCTTGATACTGAAAACACACCGAAGATGAAATCAGGTGAGCCTCTCAGAGGAAGGTATTCCATAATTAGGGAATCTTAATAAAAAGGATCTCTTTCTAGATTCTCCACAATATGTAAGATTCAATGGGGGTTAATCTGAAATAGTCACCAAAATAGAGTCTACCTTAATATAGATAAAAGTCCTGAATGAAATCTCTTTCTGAAACTCACATGGAAGGAAATGTAGCGACGTAGAAGAATTTTCATCAGAGAAGTGTATAATAAATTCCCATCTCTATAAATGTGGACAAGAAAGAACAACACCTGAGAAATGTGTATATAAAAAAGTTATTTCAGTAAATTTATAAGTCTACATTATAGAAAGTTGCATATAAAAGCTCCATACATTAAGAAATAACAGAATAACCAAATTGGAAGGGACCATGGAGGTCTTCTAGTCCAATCCTTGCTCAAGCAGGAAACCCTATACCTGTCTTGTTCCGGACCACACATGCACACACAAAGAATTTAAGGGCTTTATTTAAACCCCACAAACCTTAATGTCATTCCCCCAAGTCCTTTATGCAATAAGCCTGCCTGAACATAGCCCTCCACAAAGTTCCAATAAAGCAAAGAACACAGGTCCAGCACGAAGTCAACCAACCAAATAAAAAGTGTGAAGTCTAGGCACAATCCCAAAGGCATGATATCCAGAGCAAGGTACAAATTCAGAATCTATTCACAAGTCTAGAGCATAAGTACAGGGTCAAGAAACGAAGGCAGGAATCCACAAGGCTAGAACACATACACTGTCTGAATTTGAAAGGTTGTTTCCAGCATCTGATCCACTGGTCAGGTTAAGTAGGTGTGCACTGTGTAACTCATTAAGAGGGTCAAGGTTGCCTCCTTGCAAGTAGCCTTGCTGACCTCCATTACATCTACTTCCATTCAGCCCTGTGCACCCTGGGTTCTGGTGGAGAAGGCAATTTTTCTCATCCCTGCTGACCAACTGCCCCTACATTCCTTCTTCACCCTACATTTCTGACTGAGTTCCTGAGCCCTCCAGCTTCAGCCGTATCTTTCCCTTTTCTTCTTTATCCACTTTATTTGACTGTCATCCAGTTGTTCCCTTGAGGGCCCCTCCAATGTTCCTGGCCTTTCCTCTTCTTCTGGCCCATCCATTCCCTGCTTGGAGACCTTAGCATCCTCCTGACACTCCTCCATGCCCTCCTCCGAAGTCTCCAGAATTGGCTCATTGTCTGATCCAGCATTATAATACCATTCCAGACAAATGACTGTCCAATCTCTTCTTTAAAATCTCCAGTGATGGAGCACGCACAACTTCTGGAGCCAAGACTTTCCATTGACTGATTGTTCTCACTAACAGGAAATTTCTCCTTAGTTCTAGGTTGGATTTCTCCTTGATAGGTTTTATCTGTTTCTTCTTGCACTGCCTTCAAGTGCTTTTGAGAATAGCTTGACCCCCCTCTTCTTTGTGACAGCCCCTTAAATATTGGAACACTGCTATCATGTCACCCCTAGTCCTTCTCTTCTTCAAATTAGATATTCCCAGTTCCTGTAACCATTCATCACAAGTTTTACCCGCCCCCCAGCCCTCTAATAATCTTTGTTGCCATTTTCTGCCCTCTTTCTAAACTCTCAACATCTGTTTTGTATCATGTGACCAAAACTGGACGCAGTATTACAAGTGTGGTCTCATCAGTGCAGCATAAAGCGGTACTAACATCTTATGTGGTCTTTATATTATCCATCTATTGATGCAGCCCAGGTAACCTTTTTTGGTAATTGCAGCATACTGCTGGCTCATACATTAGTGGTTCTCCACTAGGATATCTATATCCCTATAACAGTCACTACTGTTGAACAAGGTACTACCAAGTCTGTACCTGTGCATTTGGTTTTTCTTGCCCAAGTGTTAAAACCTTCCTTTTTTCACCACCGAGTTGCATTTTGTGGGATAGGGCCCAGTGTTCAGGTCTGTAAATACTCTTCTGAATCTTGAGCCTGTCTTCTAAAGTTTTGGCTATTATCCCAACTCAGTGTCATCTGCAAATTTGATGAGTTCCCTTTCTAACCCTTCATCTAAAACATTTAGGAAGTCGTTGAAAAGTACTGGGCCTCAGACAGATTCTTGGGTACCTCCACTGCATGCTTCCTTCTATGTAGATGTAGCTCCATTGAGGATTACACATTAAATGAAGTTGGTTAGTCAATTATGAATCCATCTGGTGGTGAAGCTATCTATGCCACATTTTTCTATCTTACCAAGTAAAAATTGGTAAGATAGTAGTAATTATTGGAAAGTTTGCAGTGGAAAGTCTATGAAATAAATGACAGATTAGTATACTGTTTTAAGGTTTTGTATAGTAAAAAAAATAGTAAAATGGATGAAACTGTGTTGGTTTGGGACTGACCGCCCAAAATCTAGAGATTTTGATGTATGGTATTACAAGTATGCTGTGGATTTGGGAGGACTTCCTGGACTCACATCTCTTCCTCAATGAGCAGGTGGCAGTTGTGACAGGAAGGCTTTTGCTCAGGTTCATCTGGCTTATCGGTTGTGCCCAGTGGTGAGATTCAGCCAGTTCGCACCACTTCAGGAGAACCGGTTGTTAACTTTTTGAGCAGTTTGTGTTGCTTATTTTTCTTTTATAGTAGGCCCGATAATCAGGATGTAAGTCCTAGTAGTTCAACAATATTTATTTACATGTTTTCCATTACAGGAGATCATCAGACAAGCAAGAACTACAGTCAGGGCATCAACTTATATACACAGAAGGTGGAGCAAAGGTAAGGAGGAGTCAGTGGGAGGGACATTGGGTGAGTCAAGATTTAACCCTTGAATTATCTCATATATGTACACACTAATAGTTCAGTATTTTCACTTGCAACAGTTTGGTGAACTGGTTGTTGGAAGAAATCATTAGGGCAGAGAACCGATTGTTAAATTATTTGAATCCCACCACTGGTTGTGCCCTTTCTTAGATCAGGCGGCCTTTCAAATAATCACTCATACCCTGGTCGTCTCGTGGCTTGATTACTGCAACATGCTCTGCCTAGGGTTACTCTTGAAGACTTCTCTCAGTGGGTTCCTTAAATCATAGAAAGCAATCTGGCCTACTTTACTGGCCCATCCTAAGCTCTGTTTTCCATGTAACATTCAGCCATGATCCTGTAACAGAAATAAATCAGAAAACATAATTTCTGAATTTTAGTAACAAGGCCTGTTCAAAAAAGAAAGAGAGAAATGCTCCAGGGAAGAACAGATACAGAACTGCAGTCATAACATCACAGTAAACATATATATATCTGAAAATCCTCCAGTCCGTAATGGATTGCATTGCTACTACAGGCAAACAAAGAGACAAAAAGAAAAAAAAATGAACATACCCATAAATTGGGCAACTTTGTGATATTTTCATATTTTCATATTTTCATATTTCTAGAGTGAAAATCCATAATAATTATGAGATTTATTTCATAAAGTAGTAGTTAATAACTAAAATACCTGGACATTCTTTCCTTCCTTATCCCACCCCATCACTATTTCATAATGTTTTGAGTTAGAAATATTCTCAACTCCTGTCTTGGCTTGTATCTTTTAATTTTATGCAAAGTGTGTTGCCTTATGACAACTACTTTTTTATTTTTTATTTTTTTAAGGAGGCTGAAATCACTTTCTAACTTAGGAAGCCTAAAGCAATACCACTTCAGATATGACAGTTATTGCTAACAGTCTTAAATTGTTGACTAATGACACTGAAATTACTTTTCTTACAAAATGGTAGAACATCTTTCTCTATATAAATGAATACTACTGACCAGATCTTTTTTTAAAAAAACAGGCTTCAGAAATAGAGCTGCATATAAAATGAAATAATAAAGAAGCAATTTGTCCCTATTGCTTACATTATCTTTGATTCTTCGCATACATTTCCACTTAATGCCCCCTCCTTTAACACCATCAATTTTTTCATAGAGTTCAAGTAAAAAAAAAAGTGATTGTATGTCTTTATTATTACTGTTTTTCTCTTCTACAAATAGGGTTATCCTAGTGTTAAGGATGTGCAGATAAGTATATCTCCTACCTTGCTCAGTTAGGAGAAATTGCTTCCTTTTTCTGGTATTAGCATTCTATTTTTTAAAAGCCTTTCTTAATGAAGTTGGATAAAAACCTGGTTTGTTTTTATAGCAACTTGTCAACACTTGCAAAATTCTTCATAACCAATTGGATGGAAGCAATTTGAGATGTTAAAGCTTTCAGTGTGGTAGAATGCAAAGCTGACAGATTCATCATCTGAGCAGGTGTTTTTAAGTGCTTAGCTCTTAAACACCATTTCTAGTTATATGGTAGAAGATTTTTTTGAATAGGCAAGTTCTCCCAAGGCAGAGGTTTTGCGAGAATACTCATGCTAAGCATTCAGCATTCTAGGTGTGCCTATTGGGCCCAAAATTTTAGGGAATCTCTGTATTAGATAGAAGGCTGTAATGAGTTCTAAGACTTTTTCTGGATATTGAAAAATATAATAGTATTTGTATGTAGAAAAGACAGGACTGTTTCCTTTATTTGTTTCTTCTTAAAAATGACATCTAAGAATATCTTTTATATAACTTTCAGATCTCTCAAGGACACCCACACCATAGTACAGTTTGAAAATTCTTTAGTGTCTCTAAAAATATTAACTTTTTATTATTGTTCTTGTTATGTTTTGTGTACTTTCTTTTTAATGTTCCCCAAATTATAAAAATTAAATTAAAAATTTAATGTTTAATTAAATTAAAATTTTAATGAAATTAAAAAGCCTGCTGATATATGGGCCACTAAGAATTGGGCAAATCTATTGAATTAAAAACAACAATAACTGCCTATTAAAACACTTCTGCTTTGCACATAAAATGAATAGGTTACTTTTTAAGAGTGTATTGCTGGCTTCCCCTTCCATAGATGCAGAACTACAGTTTAGATGGTTGTTCTGAATGTATAAGCTTTTATATTTATCAGCAGAAGTCACCGCCATGATCACTTTCAAGCTTTCTGTAGATATTTTCCTGCTCAAGAGAAAAACTAAAGTCCATTGCAGTTATGAGATACATTTTTTTAATTCTTATTTATATGCCGCCCTTCTCCAGAGACTCAGGGCGTTAAGCAATAGCCTTCATACTTTTGTATATTTTATACAAAGTCAGCTTATTGCCCCTACAAACCGGGTCCTCATTTTACCCACCTTAGAAAGGATGGAAGGCTGAGTCAACCTTGAGCCTGGTGAGATTTGAACTTACAGTAATTGCAGGCAGCTGGATGTTAAATACTGCCTTGTAGGAGGCATTAGACTCCTACACCACTCAGGCTCCACTCCATATCCTAGATTAGGGAAATTAACTTCCTAATGTTAAATAGCCTATCCAGTTTAACTAGGGTGAGGGTGCTGTCAACCATAAATTTCCATCTTTATCATTTTCTACCAGTTTCCATGCTTAAAAATGTCTATGACAGAAAGTCCAGTTGGATGTGTTATCAACAGAGCTATCAAATCTAGACTGCAAAAATTCCAGTAATTATCATATGATAGCAAAGAGAGCTAGAAAAAACTTTTCTTTTCTGGCCAGCTAGCTGTTGTCTGGATATTTGCATCCTAAGAGAATTTTTTCATTTGTCATAATAGTGGAGAAAGGACCAAGTAAGATCGATAATTGCTCAGTGCTAGGTGAAGATAAACTGCATGGTTTTTGGTTGAACCATCTGCACTCACTCCTTGCCAAGCAGCTTAAACACACTGAAAGGACATGAAGCTGAAGCTTTGATTCTCTGCCACATGACTTGATAATCAGGTCCCTAGAAATAATAGGAATCACATGAGAAACTTTGTTCAACTATCAATGGGACAATTGCTGGTGGAGATAGACTGGAAGAAGTTAACACAAAGAGAGGAATCCTTTAAGGAAACTCACTGTTACTACTTGTACTGACTATTTGTCATTGCACTGATTTCTCTGTCCAATACACTTAAGAAGACCATGGCTATCAAGCATCATAAACATCTGCCAGGCTTTCTTACCACTTTTACAATTTGAAACTATGTGAAAAAACACTATCTAGAATAGAATCACTTGTCATTATATACAGCCAAGAGATTGCAATGGAGGTTGGACTGAACAAATATACCATCCTCACCATCAACATGAGGAAAATAGTGAACACTAAAGGAATCAAGTTGCCCTATGAGAATTTCAATATGGAAATAACAATATGGAAAGTGTTTTTAAGGAAGCCAAAACCTCAGCGGCTTGAATTGGTTGGGAGCATTACTCGGAACCATGACAGAAATAAGATCACCACAAATATCTGGGCATCCTTCAAGTTGACAACATGAAGCACACTGAAGTCAAGAAGATTTATGGTAAATACATCAGAAGAGTAAAAACAACTTAAAATCCAAACTCAGCGGCAGAAATACCATCTAGGTCAGGGGTGTCTAACTTGCAATGACACATTGTTGTCACTTGATATATCACAACTTTTTCCCCCTTTGCTAAACTGGGCGTGGGTGTGGCCAGTGCATACACATCCGGCCCATGCACCACAAGTTTGACACCTCTGATCTAGGTCATTAACACCTGGGAAGTCTAGTCATTATAAATACAGTTGCATTCATATTCTAGAACATTGAACTTTTTTTCCAATAAAATCATATGAAGTTGTCAAATTTATGAAGCAATGTGGTTAAGCAAAAATCAATAGAACACATTCTGGAGAAATGAATAATGTGCACAGGTAAACAAATCAAAATTGCATCCTACACTGTGGCTTTGTCTCCACACCTCCCCAAATCCTGCAGATTTCTAGATTTTCTAGCTCTGAATTCTGTCACACAAAACTATTTTCCTTTTTGTTTTTATAATAATATCTGGGAGTAATCCATTGCTTGCTCATTCCATGACAAATGAAATTGTTCAGACATCCCTGGTGAAGTTTGCTTATCACTGTTAATACTTCTTATTCATTCATTTGCACCTTTAAGCGCTTACAGTCTATCCAAGTGATAGTTACTACAATCCTTCTTGTACAGCTTTCATTAAAAAGAAGAGGAGAATAGAAAAGTGAAGAAAAGAGAAGGGTGTTGCCCTTTCATGTCTCTGTTATATGCTCATCACAGCACATGCATGGAAGATCTAAGTGAATGGTTTCCTTTGATATTTCACTCTCAGAATACGGTGCCATAACTAGCAGCCTAAAGAATAAATTATAAAGCCAGATTTCTGAACTAAAAGAGAGAGAAAATATATTCAATAATGTTCCAAATTGCTATGAAATGAAGGCATTCAGCATTTAAAGGGCTGTTTTCATCAAGTGCCCCACAAATCAAAACATATTGCCGCACACTCTATTTAAATTTTATGCAGCAATTAACCTTGAATGAGAAGTCGGTCTTCTAATTTGCTGTGAATATTTAGGGAAGCATGAAAGAATTCTGTTCCTCTAAAGCAAAATCAAGGTTTGCTTCCAGGCTGAAACTCAGGCATCTACCAAGGCTTCATCACTGTCACCTCTTCCAAGGCCAGATGACAGAACCACAGTAGCCTCTAGATATTTTGTCCTAGAGCCCCATAATCCTTTGCCAATGGCGTTGCTGTTTGGAGCTGATAGGAACTAACATCCAAAAGGCACTACATTATTTAGCCCTGACCTCGGTTTAATTTTAACCAATTGTGAAGGTGAGAAGTCTTCAGTCAGAATGTAATAATCATGCAAAAATTGTATTCACAGCAAACATGCAATAATAATAACCATATAACAATGACATTTATAGACTGTTAGATTCTTACTAGGTGCCAGAGCAATTCAGGGAACAATATGAACAGATGTAGTTTCTTTTGAAAGGAAAAATCTCTAAAGACATAAAGTATTTATTTACAAAGATGTAAGTAGGACAAAGGTGGAAGCAAACAGCATTTGTTCTTCTAAATGTAAAGATTCTCTCAAGCTGAACTCAACTCCTAGGGACTCCTTCAACATGTATCTATGTAATTTTATAAAATGTATGGAAGTGGTTTTCCATTATCTCATTCCTGTGTGTGTGTGTGTGTGTGTGTGTGTGTGTTATAGCCATAGAGCAGTGGTTCTCAACCTCCCTAATGCCACGACCCTTTAATGCAGTTCATCATGTTGTAGTGACCCCCAACCATAAAATTATTTTTGTTGCTACTTCATAACTGTAATTTTTTACTACTGGTTCTGTGGGCGTGGCTTATTTTGTGAGTGTGGCTTGGAGGTCATGTGACTGGGTGGCCATGGCTAGCTGGTCATGTGACTGGGTGGCCATGGCTATGTGTATAGGGACTACTCAGAGGGCTGAAAAAAGTCATTTCTGACAGGTCCTCGCACTTTTGACTGGTCCTCACACTTATGCCCATCCTCACATTTATGCCGGTGCAGCATTCTTAACAACCATGTCACTCATTTCACAACTGCTTCTCTTCACCATGGTGATAAGATAGGGCAAAAACGTAAAATGTGAGGACAATCGTAAGTTTGAGGACTGGTCAAAAGTGCAAGGACCTGTCAGAAATCACTTTTTTCTTTAGACGCCTAGAGAGTAGTTGGAAGGCCAGTCTTTCTGAATCTGACCGGACACTGGTAAGATCTAACATTAAGAATTACCTAATGGCAATAAAAGCAGCAAAATGTAACTATTTTGCTGCTCTTATTGCGTCATCAGATAACCGCTCGGCCGCCCTGTTTAGGGTGACCCGCTTCCTGCTCCACCAGGGAGTGCGGGAAGACCCCTTGGAGGGTAGAGCCGAGGATTTTGTACAGTATCTACATGACAAAATCACTCAGATTCGGGAAAACCTGGATTCCGACTGGGTGGTCTCAGGGGGAATAACTGGGGCAGATCTTGTGAATATTATCTGGGACGAGTTTGATCCTGTGGCTCCTGATGATGTGGACAGGATTCTGGGTGGACTGAACGTGACCACATGTTTGTTGGACCCGTGTCCCTCCTGGTTAGTGCTGGCTTCTCGGGAGGTGACGTGAGGCTGGCTCCAGGGGATTATAAATGCTTTGGTGAGTGAGGGTGTCTTCCCCGCCACCTTGAAAGAGGCGGTGGTGAGGCCTCTCCTCAAGAAGCCTTCCCTGGGTCCGGCAGTATTATCTAATTATTGTCTGGTCTCCAACCTTTGCTTTGTGGTGAAGGTTGTCGAGAGTGTGGTTGCGCGGCAGCTCCCCTAGTACCTGGATGAAAAAGTATATCTGGATCCATTCCAGTCGGATTTCAGGTCTGGGTACAGCATGGAAACGGCATTGGTTGCATTGGTTGATGATCTCTGGAGGGCTCGGGACAGAGGTTGCTCCTCTGTCCTGGTCCTATTAGATCTCTCAATGGCTTTTGATACCATCGACCATGGTATCATACTGCACCGGTTGGAAGAGTTAGGGGTGGGAGGCACCGTGTTGCGGTGGTTCTCCTCCTTTCTCTCCGACTGGTGGCAGTCTGCGTTGGCAGGGGGGCAGAGGTCGACCCCGAGGTGCCTCATTTGTGGGGTACCACAGGGGTTGGTCCTCTCGCCCCTTCTGTTCAACATTTATGTAAAGCCGCTGGGTGAGATCATCCATGGTTTCGGGATGAAGTATCATCAGTATGCTGATGATACTCAGTTGTACATCTCCACCCTGGACCACCCCAATGATGCCCTTGAAGTGATGTCCCAGTGCCTGGAGGCCATACGGATCTGGATGGGGAGTAACAGGCTCAGACTCAACCCATCCAAGACCGAGTGGCTGTGGTTTCCGATGTCCTGATATAGTCAGTTGGTGCCATCACTGACTATTGGGGGCGAATCATTGGCCCCCACGGAGAGGGCTCGCAACTTGGGCGTCCTCCTGGACTCACGGCTGTCTTTAGAAGAGCACCTGATGGCCGTGACCAGGGGGATTTTTTATCAGGTTCACCTGATCCGCCAGTTATGTCCCTTTCTGGATCGGGACTCTTTACACATGGTCACTCACGCCCTCACACTTCCCACCTGAATTACTGTAATGCTCTCTACATGGGGCTCCCCTTGAGGAGCACCCGGAGGCTCCAGCTGACACAGAGTGCAGCCGCGTGGGTGGTTATGGGAGCGACATGGCGTTCCCGTGTGACATCTCTCCTGTGCGAGCTGCACTGGCTCCCGGTGGTCTTCCAGGTGCGCTTCAAGGTTTTGGTTACTACCTTTAGAGCGCTCCATGGCTTAGGACCTGGCTATTTACGAGACTGCCTACTGCCACCAGTGGCCTCCCACTGGCCGGTACGCTCTCATAGAGAGGGCCTCCTCCAGGTGCCGTCGGCTAAACAATGTCGACTGGCGGCCTCCAGGGGGAGAGCCTTCTCTGTGGAGGCACCTACTATCTGGAATGAGCTCCCTCCAGAGATTTGGAGGATCCCGGACCTACGCACCTTCTGCCGCACTCTTAAGACCTTTTTATTTCGCCAGGCAGGCCTGGTCTGATTCTCCTTTTTTAAAAATGTTATAAATTTTAATTTGTTTTAAATTATTGGGGTTTTAATATTTTTATGGCCAAATTTTTTTAATTGGATTTTAATTGGGTTTTAAACGTTATACTTGTATGTTTTATTTATGGCTGTTCACTGCCCTGAGTCCTTCGGGAGGAGGGCGGTATACAAATTAAATAAACTGAAACTGAAACTGAAACTGAAACTGAGGACCAGTCAAAAATAACTTTTTCAGCCCTCTGAGTAGTCCATGTGCATAAAAGGATACAGCAATAGAGAGGGATGAAGGAAGGGAAGGGAAATTAGAGTAGGAGTGAGGGTAAGAGAGGGAGGAAGAGAGGAAGAGGAGGAGAAGGGAAGAAGAAATAGGGAGGAGAAGATGCAGGGGGAGAGAAAGTAAGAAGGAAAGAAAAGAGAGGTGGTAGGTTTGAGGAGAAAGATTGCTGTACAATAAAAAAGATGAAAGAGAAGAAAACCAACCCAAAACAAATATAAAGATATTAAGATAAAGAATGAATTGTTAAACTTTAAAGAATAAAAGAGAGCAAATATGAATAAATAGCAATAATTAGAAATACACATACAAACATACAATGTATTTTCTTTGAACAGAGTATTTGGCTGGTTCACAAAATTAAACAGTGTTTAGTCATTTCAATTAAATTTATAACTTCTATATTTCCTTTTTGCTATATTTATTCCTCATCTACTTTTTAAAAAAACCAATATTACCCTTCATCCTCATCTCTAATCTGAATCAAATTCAATTTTTCCCTTCTATTCTATATTATACCCCTTCACATTGTCATCTATTTTTATACCCATCCTCACATTGGTTAATTATGTAATCATGTAATACAGTTGTTTAATACAAATTCAACATTTTAATATAAATCAATTAGTTATATAACTATCTTTTTTGTATATTAATCAATATGAACATGAATATTCCAATTATTTCCATGCAATCCAATTTCTTACAAATCCATTAATTATATTTATCAATAATAATAAACCAAATAATTTCCCCCATATATTCCTCCAAACCACAACTTAACCATTTTTGCTTTCAACACAATATACAATTAATAGTATCTCAATTATTACAATTCCCTAGTTAAATAGAGCTTTTTTTCTTTTGTGTTTTAAAATCTTGAACCTCCTCTTTTGTCCTAAATTTTCCATTTTTTGCAGTTCTGCACCTACCTTTTTTGGTGAGGAAAAAGAAAAAGAAAATCTTTCTCTGCCTCATTTTGTCACATTGCAGCAAAGACCCTGCTTTACTTTAAGTTTCGCTTTTCAGCATAGCTAGAGGGGTACCTCTTTTCAGCTAGCAACAGAGCCCTGTGCAAAACAGCTGAGAGCAAATCAGCTGAGAGTCGGGAGGCTGATCAAATCAACTTATGGTAATTAACCTATGCTGAAGCTGAAAGGGGCTGTTTTTTCTATTTTTGCAGGCACCGGTCTACTCATTTGTTTTCTTTTAACACTGATCAGCTATAGGGTGGCCCTTTGAAGTCCTGTGGCAAGAATTTAAACAGTTTTTTTTCCCTCTAGCCATCAGCTGGGACTCAGGAGGCAGCAATAGATTGGGAGTGAGTGGGGTAAGTGAACGGTGACTGGCAATCCAACAGAGGCAGAGGGTGAGGGTGAGTGAAGGCATGGGGGGGGCAGAGAGGGCTTTGGCAACTCCTGTGAAATGGCCGTTCGACCCCCAAAGGGGTTGCGACCCCAGGTTGAGAACCGCTGCCATAGAGGTTCTTGGTGGCCCAGGTATTCATAGCAAACTGAGATTGCACGAAAATAGTAGCTTATCATGATACTGTGTCCTTACATAGTTGCATCCTAATATCTGATGCAAATATATAAACTGTGGAATTTGTGTCATTTGTGCCTGTTTTGTCACCTGCCCTGGTGTCCTTCCTCTGAAACCTGATAGCCCCATTCAAGGTTAGTCAAACTAACCTAGTTTGACTTCTCAAGATCAATTCATGGGGGCTATATGCTGTCATTTGCTATAACATAGCTCTCTTAGGAAGTCTCAGAAAGCTACACCATGTCAAATGCCAGAGAAATATTTTTTCCTCCAAGCGGTCTTTTTCAATATGCTTTAAACATTGTTTCTGCTCTTCCACCTGTATTATTTCTTTCATGCATTGACAATAGAAACCTGCTCTTAATTACAGGCTATGAGCAGAGACTGAATTGCCTCCCCCATTTCAGAGATGATTCCTATAACCAAAATAACTTCTTCTAATAATCAGGTGCTACAAAGAAATGTCAGCTGAAGCTGCAACAGAAGGACACAGTGTAGATTTTTCAGATTTTCCAGTCCATCCCCTCTGCTGTTTTACAAGATACGTATTTTTACTTCCTCTCTCATCCAACTTTTCTATTTTTTTAATGTAATAGATTAATGCATTCCATACTGTTAACTGCATTCGTGTATGTATGCACGAATACTGTACTAACTGCCTTTGGCTGTTGAAAAATAACCCCCCCCCCCCCCCAGCAAAAAGGTTGCAAGGCCAAAACCAATATGCTTCAGAATTTGTCCCTCAAGCTTACCGTGTGCATTAAAAACAGAATCTCTCAAAGAAGTTCAATACTGTATCATTTTCTCAGATTGGAAAATTCTGTATTGAACCAATAAAACTTCAAATGGACAAAGGTTCTTTACAGAGAATGATGCTATTGTGACCTGTACATGATCAAACTTGAAATCTGTCTTATAAAAGTAGATGAAAGTCTGCTAGCATTTGTCATCAGTAGAGGTTAATTGAACTAGAATTGATCCTTACATAAATTTTGGCTGAACCATATTGTTTTTCTTCTCAGTATCAGGTAGGTGATAGCAAAATAGATCACTTGCATTGATGGGCATAGTTAGGACTTCCTGTTATTGTTATTCTTTATTTGATTTTATTGGCCACCCAACTCATTGGACTCTGGGCAGCATACAAAACTAGAAAAAATATAAAATCAGCTAAAACATTAAACAGGCAACACAGACAAAAATCTAATAGACAATAAAACCAACAAAACAAAACAGAAACCATTGAACAAATAAGAAGCACTAACCCCCAGCCTGGGACCAAAGATAGATTTTCAAAACTTTTAGAAAATTCAGGAGGGAAGGCACCTTACAATTAGGGGAGGGAAGCTGCTCCATAGGATGGGAGCTGCAACATAGAAGGCATGTTTCCTAAGTCCCACAAGATTACAATGTTTAATAGATGGGACCTGGATTGCACCCACTCTGCTGGAACATGCTAGGGAGGCAGAAAAAAATTGGAGACAAGCAGTGGTGGGATAACAATCGGTTCTCTGCCCTAATGATTTCTTCCAACAACCAGTTCACCAAACTGCTCAGAAAGTTAACAACCAGTTCTCCGGAAGTGGTGTGAACTGGCTGAATCTCACCACTGGAGACAAATAGTCCCTTCCGTGTTCAAGCTTGATATGAGCACCTTGAATTGCATTTGGAAGCCAACTGGCAGCTAATGCAGCTTGCATAGCAATGGGGCACATGGGCACACCAAGAGTTGTCCATTACTGCTCGCATTTCATCATTTTGAATCATTGCTGATTCAAAGAAGAAGAGTTTGTACAACCATTTGTCTGAAATGGTATAGGACTGTGATGGCGAACCTATGGCACGGGTGCCACAGGTGGCATGCGGAGTCATATTGGTGGGCACACAAGTGTTGCCCTAGCTCAACTCCAGCACGCATGCGCGCACCAGCCAAGTGATTTTCAGGCCTTCCGGTCCCACCGGAAGTTGGGAAACTAGCTGTTTCCAGCCTCCAGGAAGGCCTCCAGGGGGATGGAGAAGGCTGTTTTTGCCCTCCCCAGGCTCCTAGAAAGCTTCTGGAGCCTGGGGAGGGGGAAAAACGGGCCCACCGGGCCCTCGTGTGCCAAAAGCAGGGGGAAGTGTGGGGGGGTTACGTGAGCATGTGCAGGAGGGTGGGGTGCATTGAATTATGGATATGGGCACCCGCACCCGCGACCTCCCACGCTCCCCCTGCTTTTGGCACGCAACAGCAAAAAGGTTAGCCGTCACTGGTATAGAATTTCCTACTTGAGCAGGGGGTTGGATTAGAAGACCTCCAAGGTCTCTTCCAGCTCTATTATTCTGTTATCTGTAGTTTCAAGATGTTCTTCAAGGGCATGTAGAGCAGATTGCAATATCCAATTGAGAGGCAATTAAGGAATGAGTAACAGTTTGGAGGGCCTTCTGAATAAGCTGGGTTAATCATCTTCATCTTTATCCCTGTCCCACTCTTTAGATAACTTGAAAAGCAAAGTAAAGGTGACCTTGACTCTGATTGTCTAGTCCTTGGAATTTTTCTGCTGTTTAGAGGGGTGATGCCTAGCAGAGATAGACAATGTGGGTGAGGTTTCACTTTGCAAATCATTTCAATAATTAACTGGAGTAAACAAAGAGAGAATGCTAAGATTTCATTTGTACAAACTTAATTTCTGATATTCTGAATTGCCACTTTGCTGGAAAGGCTTTGTTATGGCACTGTTTTGGGCCAGGTTAATTTTCTTACTCTTTCACCAAAGCACAGCTCTTTTATTAAGGCAATCCTTCTTTGACAGGATAGGAGAAACATGTAGTATATCTTTCTGGCAGTGGAATTAAACTTAACCTGAGAAGAATGAAATACTGTCCATGTTGTTCAAATGCAGTTGCTATAAACAGGTGGTGAAAATTAGAAATAACGTGGCTGTAATCCCCAAATGCAGTCACTTGGGAAAAAGTCTCGAAGAGTGGTTAGTCGAAATGTCCTGCTAAGTTTCTTAACATTTTAGAATCAATTATTCTTAACTGGCAATGCCATGTCAAAATAGATCCCTACATTTTTTGATATTGTTTTTCTCTATGAAAAAAAAAATCCATTTTTTTCCTCCCGATACAGTCCCTCATAAAAAGAACTCTTAATGTGGTGTGCTTCAGGCCTTTGCTTTAACTCTTGGTGCATTTAGAAAATGAGAGATAAGACCAAAAGGTCTCTCGACAAGGGAGAATTTGGGACAAGTAGGTGTTCATTGGAAGATGGGATTTTTGGCCTTCATGTGTAGCTTTCCAACTGCTCAAAGCAGACTCTAAGCCAGTGTTTCTCAACCTGAGCAAATATGAGATAAGCAAACTTCAACTCCCACAATTCCATAGCCAACATGATTAAAGTTGCTAAGGTTGAGAAATACTGCTATAAGCAATAAGTGGAGAACATCAGAATTGGTTGTTTTGGAAAGTTGCTTGGGAGTAGAGAAAAGTCTTAAGACTTTCTTAACCCCAAGGCTTCTCTGCAGAATTTCCCCATCAAAACTAATTTTCACAGAAACATCTCCTTAGCCAATATTTGCATTTAGGGGGCCCATTTGGATTGCCTGTTTAAAACAGGTAAAAGCAAAATGTTTTTAACATAACAAATCCCTAACAGAGATGTGAGATTTTTCTCATCCCCACTTTGGTATATTGAAAGTTCAAAGACTAGTAGTAAATATAGTAAAAGTCATAATAACAGTTATTATGGCTCATTGCCCTCAAAGAAACACTGAAAGTAGCTAAGAGAAAAATTGCTTTAACATAATTAAAAGTGGATGTCATCAATAATAACAGTTACAATTCAAACCATGTCAAAAGCTAAGTTGCAACCATGCATCTTGATGGACCTAAAAGTAGAATAACAGAATAAAAGAGTTAGAAGGGACCTTGGAGGTCTTCTAGTCTCAGGCAGGAAACCCTACACCATTTCAGACAAATGATTCTCCAATTTCTTCTTAAACACTTCCAGTGCTGGAGCACCCCCAACTTCTAGAGGTAATTCATTTCATTGATAGATTGTTCTAACCGTTATGAAATTTCTTCTTACTTCTCTCCTTGATTAGTTTCCACCCATTGCTTCTTGTCCTACCCTCAGGTGCTTTGGAGAATAGCTTGACTCCATCTTCTTTGTGGCAGCCCCTGAGATATTGGAACATTGCTATCATGTCACCCCTAGTTCTTCTTTTCATCAGACTAGACATATCTGGTTCCAACAACTGTTCTTCGTATGTTTTCTTTACACTTTTCTGTGTCTATACTACTTTTTTAATCCTCAGCCTGAATAATGTTTAGTAACTATATGCTTACAGTAAACCTTTCTTCAACAACAACAACAAAAACGCACTCTTCCTGCTACTGTAATATCTAAAACAAAACCACAAAGAGTGTGTATTTAGACAAATAAATAATCCATATAGTATTATAACCACTATTGAAAATGATTATTTCTTTAAAGCCATCAAAGATAGTGGAATAACAATTTAAAAAATATAATGCTTATTAAAGAAATAAAAATGTGATGTGATAATGGTTGTACAAGAAAATTAAATAAAAAAGAATCTCTAGAGAGAAAAAAAACCTGTACGTGGGATTAAAAATAACACAAATAATGGATCAAGGTTTTTCCCAATAATGTAAAGTTGATAGGGATAAGAATGGGTGGAGGGAAGAGAAAGAGAGAGACAGTGAGCCTTAATATCTCCCTTTAACACTCACTGATTCACACAGAAATATACATTATCACAGAAAGTGTCTGAAAGATTAAAGGAAGTGTCAAATAAACAAGACAGACACAAGTAAAACAAGCATGTTTGGGTCTTTAATCAGAAAGTTATCTGAAAGATTAAAGGGAAAGTCAAAGAAGTGAGACACCAAAAGATACACATATCACAAATACTGCAGCAAGCATCTCACTTACTCCATTGGTTTTTTTAAAAAAAGACAGATTAAAAAGGGCATTCCTTAAAAGCCTCATATAACAGCAGAAAGAGAGAAAAAGATGAATTATGCATGAATGCCCCCAACAGCACTTAAGTGATTTTCTTGGTCCCTACCCCCCCAAAAAAACCAACTACGGTATATACTCGAGTATAAGCTGATCCGAATATAAGCCGAGGCCCCCAATTTTACCACAAAAAACTCGGAAAACTTAGTGACTCGAGTATAAGCCGGGGGTGGGAAATGCAGCGGCTACTGGTAAATTTCAAAATAAAAAAAGACTGGTCAAAAGTGCGAGGACCTGTCAGAAATCACTTTTTTCAGCCCTCTGGGTAGTCCTTTTGTGCATATGGACTACTCAGAGGGCTGAAAAAGTAATTTTTGACTGGTCCTCGCACTTGTGACCAGTCCTCGAACTTACG
>WNWU01000053.1:6038193-6084038 GCA_012654045.1 Ptyas mucosa | reverse complement strand
CCTCGAACTTACGACTGTCCTCACATTTTACGTTTTTGCCCTATCTTATCACCATTTCTCTCTCCCCCTCTCTTTCTCATTCTTTCTCTCTCTCCCTCTTTCTCTCTCTCTCTCCCCCACACTCTCTCTCATTCTGCCCCCTTTCTCAAAGAGAGAGGTGGTAGGTTTGAGGAGAAAGATTGCTGTACAATAAAAAAGATGAAAGGAAAGAAAACCAACCCCAAACAAATATATAGCTATCAAGATAAAGAATGAATTGTTAAACTTTAAAGAATAAAAGATAACAAATATGAATAAATAGCAATAATTAGAAACACACATACAAACATACAATGTATTTTCTTTGAACAGAGTATTTGGCTGGTTCACAAATTTAAACAGTGTTTAGTCATTTCACTTAAATTTACAATTTGTATATTTCCTTTTTGTCATATTTATTCCTCATCTATTTTTTTAAAAAACCAATATTACCCTTCATCCTCATCTCTAATCTTAATCAAATTCAATTTTTCCCTTCTATATTATACCCCTTCCCATTGTCATCTATTTTTATATCCATCCTCACATTGGTTAATTATGTAATATTACAGTTGTTCAATACAAATTCAACATTTTAATATAAATCAATTAGTTATATAACTATCTTTTTTGTATATTAATCAATATGAACATGAATATTCCAATTATTTCCATGCAATCCAATTTCTTACAAATCAATTACCGGTAATTATATTTACCAATAATAATAAACCAAATAATTTCCCCCATATATTCTTCCAAACCACAACTTAACCATTTCTGCTTTCAATACAATATACAATTAATAATATCTCAATTATTACAACTGGTCCAAAATGCGGCCGCGCGGGTAGTGACGGGAGCAGCGTGGCGCTCCCACATAACACCGCTCCTGCGCGAGCTGCACTGGCTTCCGGTGGTCTTCCGGGTGCGCTTCAAGGTGTTGGTGATCACCTTTAAAGCGCTCCATGGCATAGGGCCTAGTTATCTCCGAGACCGCCTGCTGTCACCGATGACCTCCCATCGACCCGTGCGCTCCCACAGAGAGGGCCTCCTCAGGGTGCCATCAGCCAAACAATGTAGGCTGGTGACTCCCAGGGGGAGAGCCTTCTCTGTGGGGGCACCCACCCTCTGGAACCAGTTGCCCCCGGAGATTAGGAGAATTCATGACCTCAGTGCCTTCCGCCGTGCCCTAAAAACACATTTTTTCCAACAAGCCGGGCTGGCTTAAGAAGAAATTTTAAATATTTTTAATATTTTAATTGGTCTGTGAGTTTTAAATTTTGTAGCCAAATTATATATATATTTTAAATGTCTTAATATTTATATTTTATGTTTTTTATGTCTGGCTGTACACCGCCCTGAGTTCTCAGGGAGAAGGGCGGTATATAAATTGGAAATAAAATAAATAAATAAATAAATTCCCTAGTTAAATAGAGCTTTTTTTCTTTTGTGTTTTAAAATCTTGAACCTCCTCTTTTGCCCTAAATTTCCCATTGTCTGCAGTTTTCCACCTACCTTTTTTGGTGAGGAAAAAGAAAAAGAAATCTCTCTCTGCCTCATTTTGTCACGTTGCAGCAAAGACCCTGCTTTACTTTCAGTTTCGCGTTTCAGCATGGCTTGGGGGGGAAAAAATATCTGCACCTCTTTGCAAATCAGCTGAGAGTCGGGAGGCTGTTCAAAACAACTTATGGTAATTAACCTATGCTGAAGCTGAAAAGGCTGTTTTTTCTATTTTTGCAGACACGGGTCTACTCATTTGTTTTCTTTTAAAAAGGCTTTTTTTTCCGTGACTCGAATATAAGCCAAGGGGGGCTTTTTCAGCCTGAAAACCGTGCTGAAAAACTCGGCTTATATTCGAGTATATACGGTACTCAAGAGACCATTGGACCCTGGTGGTTGATGGGGTTTCAAGCCAGGCAGCACAAATCAAGGAATGTGTTTCCACACATGATCTGACTAAAAATGTAGTAACTCTCAGGAGCTATAATATATCAGATCTAAGCTGAAAGGGTGGGGAAGAGATTGGCTTGTCAAAGAGATGATATAAAGGTCAAGGTATACAAGAGCAATAAGACTCACTACAGGGCTTATAAGAGTTTTCCTAATATTTTTTTATTTAATCAAAAGCACACAGTCTGCTACAACAGGAGAGTACTACTCTGCGATCTTGGCCTTTTGTTCAACAATTTCATTTCAATAGTCTCATTCCCGTGTGGAATTTCTGGAAAGCACTGAGATTTAGAACTGACCTTTATTGTGTAGCACATAGCAAAGAGTCTACCTGGACAGCAAGATGGGAGGCATATAAATAAAATAAATAAATACATAAATAAGCATGTATATATATGAACAAAAAATGAATATGAATAAGGTAGGCAGGTTGTATTAGCTGGGGAAAATGTAAGTGTCACAAACCACTTTACTTTACTTTACTTTACTTTACTTTACTTTACTTTACTTTACTTTACTTTACTTTACTTTACTTCACTTTTTTTTTTAAATTTGATGAGTCAGTTTGGTGTAGTGGTTAAGGTGCTAGCCTAGAAACCAGGAGACTGTGAGTTCTAGTTGTGCCTTAGAAATGAAAGCCAGCTGGGTAACGGGCTACTCACTCTCTCTCAGCCCAAATGTTGTTGTGGGGAAAATAGGAGGAGGAAGGAGTATTAAGCATGTTTGCCTTCTTGAGTTATATAAATTAATAAAGATGGGATAAGAAATCTATAAAATAAACTTCAGATAATAACTAGACATCCACTAGATGCAGTGCAAAGGTATTTAAGCTATGCAACACCTACGCTATGCACTCAAGTACTGGATAAAGGAAGTAGGGAAGAGTCAATCCAGTCCCAGTTGCGCCATCATTTTATTTTTGGTAAGAGAAAAAGAGTCTTAAACAATCAGAATTAGTTTCTTCTTCCTCAGACTGGGAAGACTTTTGTCTTGTTATGAGGGATTTAATCACTCCAAATATAGAAATAATTGTAGAGATATTTTATTTATACCTTAAACTATTTTTAATTGTCCACAATAGTCAGAAAAAACTTGAAATTTTCTGGAAACCTAAACAATTACAAGAGGAGCCAACTTTCTAACAATCAGGTGGTGGATACTAAACTAATTGCATTTTTTTTTTAAAAAAAGAACTTTGCTACAATCCTTGACATTACAGGGGAAGATTTAGCAAGTAGCAAACATGACAGGATAAGTTCTGGCTTAACCCTTGCAACAAATAACGGGTGAGGTTATAAGTTCTGCATGCCAAACATTATACTGTAAAGAGGGTGATGAAATAAGATGTGAACCACAGATTTAACTGCATTATCAGAATGAATGCAGGAATGTCTCTTCTCCATTGACAAGGTGAACATGGATGCTTTTCTGTATCTAGCAGAAGTAATCTTGTAAAGATAGCTGGAGATGACAGATGGGCTATAAAGGAGGTCCCCAAGACAATGTGAAGAGTCTGTCATTCTTATCTCCTGATCAAGGACTGTCTAGAGAACTGTTTCTTTGGCTTTATCAATTCCATGGGATAATAGGAATGAGCCAGAGAAACTGCAAAATGACAAGTCACTGGCTGATTTTCTTCCAGGTGTAAATCAACTCATCAGTAAAAGTGAACTGGGCCAGCATTTCATTATAGAGCAAGGCTGTCAAGACCGCGGACCGGATGCGTCATGCACTGGCCACGCCCTTGCCTGTTTTAGCGAAGGGGGGAAAAGCCCCAATACATCATGTGATACTGCTGTGACAACGTGAGTTTGACACCCCTGTTTTAGACAGCCTATTGCAGCCAATATTTCAAGTGGCAGATTCTCCTTTGGAGTTATACGGGGAGCGGGGCTCCTCCCAATTCTAACTGCAGAAAAGTATCCATAGAAGAATGAGAGAACTGTAACAGGATTCTGATGAATTTAGACTGAGTAGATTAAAACACAGTACAGGTAGTTCTTGAGTTACAGCAATTTGTTTAGTGACTGTTTGAAGTTACAACGGCACTGAAAAAAGTGACTTATGGCCATTTCTCACACTTGTGACCATTACGGCATCCCCATGGTCGTGTGATCAAAAGTCAGACATTTGGCAACTGACTCATATTTATGATGCTTGCAGTGTCCTGGAATCACGTGATTACCTTTTGTAAACTTCGGACAAGCAGTGTCAATGGGGAAGCCAGATTCACTTAACAATCACATTACTGATTTAATGACTGCAGGGATTCACTTAACAACTGGTGGCACAAAAGGTCATAAAACGGAGCAAACCACATTTAACAGCTATCCTAGGTAGGAACAGAAATTTTGGGCTCAATTGTGGTCAGTAGTCAAGGGCTACCTGGATATCACAAATCTGGCCACCATTCAATTGAGCTGAGTTGCATATCTGAATAAATATCTTAATAGGAGCAGGAAGAAATTTATTCTTACTGAAGCTAGCAAATTTAAGAATTGGGCTGACAGCTGTCTGCACTCAAGTGATGACCATTCAAATTTGCTATGTCCAAATAGTACATGTCTGAAAATAGGCACCACTTATGTATGCACTTTTACTTACTCAGAAAAAAAACCCCACCTCTTAATTTTCCAGGAACACTGGCCATGTTTCTTGGTGGTGAACATTAGCTCTGCTTCAGAATATTTTATTCCCATATCTTCAATTTGGCCATATTTATCCAATGCCCTAAAGCTACAATATTAGCCAATTTGGGTCAGGAGAGAATAGCAGTGTCATCAGTGAAAAAGAGCTAAAATTATGATTTAGAAAGGCAGAGGGCTTGATCAATTCCATTATCATAAACATTAATTTCCTTTTGCAAGAGAATTGCTACTCTTATGGTAATATAACATTGCATTTAACTTGCCTGAAGGTGTCCTCACGAAATATTTTAATTAGTGGTGCAAGCTCATGATCAATAGAGGAGGTAGCTTATTTTCACCAAGGCTGCTCACAAGAGATTGAATCAGTGAAGGTAAAAGGTTTATTTATTTATTTAAAAGAATTGTATAGCTAGCTGTGTCACACAAGGTTCTTCAGGCCAGCTAGAATATATTTAAGCCAGGTGTTGTAAGGTCAGAAATTTCCCTCATCACCTCCAGATTGAACTAGTGTAATGCACTCTACATGAGGCTGCCCTTGAATAGTATCTGGAAGGGTACAAAATGCAGCAGCATGAGTAACTAGGCTGTTCTGTCCCCGTCCTCCACACGCACAAACCCACACAGACAGTCGAGGGTTAAATAATTGGCACACACAAGCACTCCGTTATCAGAGGCTTGACAGCTCTATGGGAACCGGCTGCCAAGTTCTTTACTATAACAAGAAGGGGGGTGTTCCTCCACCAGATAACAAATGCAATACACACCGGCTGGGAAAAAACAGTCCAATTCACAATCCTTCAGCAGACTGAGGCTTGCACCAAAGGAGCTTGCAAGAATTAACTTTGTCCATCACAGAATCTAAACGGCCACCCAACTCCTTTATATATCCTGTGGGGTGTGGTCCAGTGACTCAGCTTAATCCTGGCACGCCTCCTCATCTGCTGTGATCGTTTAGCACGCTGACGCTGACGTGGGTCCAGCCACAATTTGTCTCCCTCATCACTCTCCGACCGATCGGAGACACCTGGCTCCTGGCCAATCTCCTCTCCTTTGGCTGACACCTGAGGAATTGTCAGAGAGGAGGGGCCGGGGGAGGGAGGCCTGGCCGGCTCCTCTCCTTCATATTCGGAGCCTTCTTCCTCCGATACGATGGGCTCGGGGGTCGGAGCCACAACATAGGCATACAGCACATTACCGTCACAGCTCCATGAGATGCATCAGTTGCCAATTTGTTTACAAGTCCAATTCAAGGTGCTGCTATTAACTTTAAAAAACCTTTCATCTGTTAAAGACCTGCATCTGGTAGGTCCTAGGAGACAAGCCTTTACTGCCATGGTGCTCACCTATTGGAATATTCTTCCCCAGTGAGATTATTTGTTTATGCAATTTTTATAGATGCCCATCTCAGTCAATGATTTTGGAGTGGGGCTTACAATGTAAATACATATATTACACTTAAAATACTGAAAACATTTTTAAAAAACACAAAACAATAGTTGCTGTTGTTAGTTGAGAAGTAGTGTCCCACCCATCACAGCCGCATGGACAAGGTTCCTCCAGGCCTTCCTGTCCTCTACCGTTCTCTGGAGTCCATTTAAGCTCACACCTACTGCTTCAGTGACTCCATCCAGCCACCTCATTCTCTGTCGTCCCCTTCGTTTTTTGCCCTCAATCTTTCCCAGCACTAGGCTCTTTTCCAGTGAGTCCTTCCTTCTCATTAGGTGGCCAAAATATTTGAGTTTCATCTTCAGGATCTGGCCTTATAAAGAGCAGTCAGGGTTAATCTCCTCAAAAAACAATAGAATCTCAGGGAAATGATGATATTCAAAAATGATTCCCTTATTGTGGGTATTATGTACTTTCTCTTCTTTGTTCAGTGGTTTATATATTTGTAACAATGACTGTTTTATAGTTTTGATAATGTTGGTTAATTGTTGTACACCACTTGGAGTTGCATTGTGAGATGAGTTATTATCTAAATTGGATAAATAAATGGATGGATAGAAAATAAATAAATACATGTGTGTTGCTGTTAGTTATATATCACAGTTGTAATTCTTTTGTAAAATGTTGAAAAGGTAGACACCATTTGCAATGTAGGGCATCAAGAAATCCTGTAAAATGTCACTTGGGTTGATGGAACTATGTAAGTCATAAAATCTAACAACATTTCTAATTCTAAATACAACTTCTTACCCATATTAGAATATTTTTTTCATTTTTAGTAACATAGATGCACACTGTAAGATGTCCTTTCTTTTGTCATTTATGATCTTCTAAGAATGGATTTTATTTAAATTTCTCACAGGTATTTATTTTATTTTATTTATTTATATTTATATGCCGTCCTTCTCCGGAGACTCAGGGCGGCTTACAATGCGTTAAGCAATAGCCTTCATACTTTTGTATATTTATATACAAAGTCAGCTTATTGCCCCCACAGACCAGGTCCTCATTTTACCCACCTTAGAAAGGATGGAAAGCTGAGTCAACCTTGAGCCTGGTGAGATTAGAACTCGCAGTAATTTCAGGCAGCTGGATGTTAAATGCTGCCTTAATAGGAGGCATTAGCCTGCTACGCCACTCAGTCTGTAGTAGGTATAACTTGCCATATAAGATACTGCATTGTGTAAATCAAAATGTTTCATTCTTTATTATGTATAAAGATAGACCTTGGATCTGTTCTTTGTATAATGTATCAGTTTCACAAAGCTCCTGCAGTCCAGAATTAAGAAGTCATTCAATTCATTTGCAATCTTAATGACTTTTTTAAAAAATGACAATAATGAGGATGATGATTGCTTGTTTGTTAACAAAGGGATGCTGTGGTTAGTCACTGGAAAGACTATTAAGCATCATCAAATTGCCCTTGAAGTTTGACACTTCAAATATCTCATCTGACATGCAATGCATTCATTTGGAAGACGTAGGAGGAGAAGGGGAGAAAAACTATAAAGTTAATGCCAGTTACAGCATAGTGATTCATTTGGTAGTTCACTGGATTTTTTAAAGAAAGGGATGAAATATGCATAAAGATAAAATGGATTGAAGATGGAGAATTATCAAACTAAGGGATGTTCTCAGGCCAATTTCCAGACTTGCAGAGACGTTTGCAATTTTTTAAATAAATGAATAATTACCGTATATGAATATAAGAGCTGTCCTGCAGGACAGAGAATTCCATTCACCAGCCTCCCCTAATTTGTACAGTCAATTTCCTTGAACAGGTTGGATAGGTTTGATGCTTATTCCCTGTTCAAAGAAGTCAAGATGACTGGGGACTCATAATTCCTTCAAAGAGCTGGTGGTGAGACCAGGTCCAGTAGGTAGGTGCAAAAGAACAGGGAAAATTTCCCTCGGCTTGAAATAGTAATGAAGCCATCAAAGCTATATTTATATATTTAATCTTATTAGATAGATTGTTTATTCATGCAAGGCAGAAGAGTTGATCAGTTAAAACACTATAACTTTTGGTGTTTTCAGAATTACAGATTCCCACAGATTCTGAATTATCATGTTCTTTAAATGAGCAAAAATAATGAAGCAAAAATTTACTCTGAATTGTATGCAGTGAGATGAAATCTCTCCACAATATTAAATGGGTCTTGGTGAGAGTCTTTGGTTTCTTCAAAGAGATCCTGAGTGACTTCCATGCAAGGTTCTATGCAGTGGTGGGATTCATTTTTTTTTACCACTGGTTCTGTGGGTGTGGCTTGGTGGGTGTGGCATGGCTTGGTGAGCATGGCAGGGGAAGAATACTGTAAAATCTCCATTTCCACCCCACTCCAGGGGAAGGTTACTGCAAAATCCCCATTTCCTCCCAATCAGCTGGGACTCGGGAGGCAGAGAATAGATGGGGGAGGGGCCAGTCAGAGGTGGTATTTACCGGTTCTCTGAACTACTCAAAATTTCTGCTACCGGATCTCCAGAACTGATCAGAACCTGCTGAATACCACCTCTGGTTCTATGGCATACTAAGCATATCTGATACAGTGAAAGCATGCAGCAAAGTGAAGACTGGCCAGCAATGGAAAGTTGTTCCTCAGGAGAAGATTGGGTATGAAAGTTTTGCAGTTTTGTCATGAGTAGAGTGGCTAGGGGATCACAGGAGAGGTAATTGTTCACCCAAGCCAAGCAGCCTTTTAAAGGACACTATGAATATCTAATACTCACTTTATATCACTTTAGGATAAATTGATTTGCAGTTGAAAAGAAGTCTTTGAAAACAAAGAAAACTTCTCAGTGAATTAGCCTTCCTTCTGACATTCTTTTCTGAATGACAGAAAATAAAGTGAAGAGGAAAATAATGCTTTTAAAAGATGTATAATAAAGGAAAATGTATAATGATAATAAAAAGAGATTTCAAAATAACAGCAGAGATAAATCAAGATATTGATGAAGGGAAAGGTATTAATTTGAAAAATAAAAATTATGGTGACAGTGCTTTTGGCATTAAGTAGAATTAATTAAATAGACAGATCAGAACTTCCGGGAATGTTAATTGTTTGATATTAAATGGAAAAGATAATTGGTAGAAGTTACAAGATAAGAAGAGAAAGATAGTATGAGACAGACTGTGTCATTACAACTACAGAAAAACAGAATGGACTAAAGCCTTAAGAATATAAAGCAGGGGTCCCCAAACTTGGCAGCTTTAAGACTTGTGGACTCCCAGAATTCTCCAGCCAGCATAGCTGGGAGTTGAAGTCCACAAGTCTTAAAGCTGCCTAGTTTGAAGACCTCTGATATAAAGGAAGTGAAGAAGGAAAAAAATTGAAGGCTGTCTTTTACTTTCACTTTGTAATTTATTTACTTTTAGTTTTGGACTGTATATATTAAAAATGGTGACCATGAGAAAAATTGCAAAGCAGAGTAAAGGAAGAAAAGCTTCATTAAAACAACCAACAGAAAAGAGAATTATTCTAGAAATACTGACAAAAATGTTTGAAAAGATGGGAAACCAGGTTATGTCAGATTGATTGAAAATGAGCTAGCTGGATCTGAATTGGGAATAGGAAAAAAAAAGATGTGCAAAAGTTGGAAGAGGGGAAGTTACCCACCCACAAATTGAAGAATATATAGGGTACCCAAAAGAAAAATTAAACAAATTAATGACAAAGTGGAAATTTTAGAAAAGTAAAACATAAATAATAAACAGAGTAATTAAAAGGATTAAGACAATCTGGCAATAACTAGAATTGAGAGAATAATAATTCTGCCTGAGACTTAGAGCAGTTTCAGAGAAGGCATTAGATAAATCTTTAACAAACTTTCTGCCAAAGGATGAGATGATATGGATGCAGAAATTGATAACTGTTTTTAGAATCAATACTCAATTTGCAAAATTAAAGAATGCACCAAGGGATATTCTTGTGCACCTTGTCAGAAAGAAGACCAGATATTAAGTTTTGAAGCAGAATATTTCTACTAGACTGATCATTAACCATGCAGATGTGATTGCACTTTCAAAAATTAGAATTCTATGCAAATAGAAAGAGAATTTCTTTTTGACTGACAAACAGGAAAAAAAATACAATTTTGATGGATAAATTGGAAAGCATGATCTTCACTTTTAAATAGTGGAGCTTCCAATTGAACTTTATTCAAAAAGCAAGATAATTTTTGGAAAAAATTTAAAGGGGAACTGGTAATTGGAGTTGGGTTTTTCTGGAACGCTGACAACTGGAAGAAATGAAAATAGAAATAACAAAGGGCCTTAACACTCTGAGGAAGATACCACCACATTACCGTGTTTCCCTGAAAATAAGCCCTTCCCCAAAAATAAGCCCTCCACTGAAAATAAGCCCTTCCCGAAATATTTAAACCTATGCGCAGCCGGTCTCTGCCACTTCCTCTGGTTAGGGTTAGGGAGTCAGAGCTGGAAATCAGGTAAGATAGCAAGAGGAGCCCTGTCTTGCTTCATGCGCACCAAAATAATAAGACCTCCCCAAAAATAAGGCCAAGAGCTTATTTTGGGTTTCAAAAAATATAAGACAGGGTCTTATTTTGGGGGAAACACGGCAAGTGCTACATGTATTGATTTTTCTAAGATTTTGGCATAAATATGGATTATAAATGCCTAAAACGGAAGGGGAAGCCAGGAACCGTGAGGCACATTAAGCTTCAATAGCTCTCAGCACCATCAGGGTACCCAGCCACCACCTTCTGACTCATTACAACACATTTTCACAAACTAGAACACATTCACACATGCTAACACTCATCCTGAAAACAGCCCAAACCTTCTGCCAGGTATAAAAAAAACTTTTGCCAAGTAAAAAGAAAAGCTTCTGCCATATACAAAAACAAGGATGGCTCAGCAGGAAAATGCTACAAAACAGCTCAAAAATGCCACAAAATTCCTGAAAAATGACAAGTGTGGCCATCCTCCACTCCACCCTGTTCCAGTCTGACCTGATCCTCCAATCTCCAACCTGAACAGACCCAGGCCAGTGCCTTCAGCAATATCTTCACTACACTGCAACAAACTAGCATTCACAAGGACAACAATGGTTTTTTCTCTTTCTACCATCTATAGCTCCCTAAACGTGTGCTATAGGACAGGGGTACCCAACCTGTGGGCCATGGATCACTACCGGGATGTGGCTTATTTGCAGCTAGACCATGTGTGTGGCGGGCTGGCACGCGCATATACATGAGCATGGCCTGATTTGCATGAGCAGTGGGTGCCAGCACTTGCATCCCAACTCACATGAGCAGTGGGTGCCAGTGCTCAAAGTCCTACTTGTGCAGAGTGGTTGGTGCCCCCCACTCACACAAATGAAGCTGTGTGCATGCACGCATGCTCCTCACACAAAACCATCCCCCCTTTTCCCCTTCCACCAACATACCAGGCTGTCAACCCAGAAAAGGTGGGGAACACTGCTGTAGAATGTTACTCTTGAAATACATTCAAACATGGAATTTTTCTAAATTTCTAAACCTGCAGGTAAACATCACTTTCAAGTTACTAGATATTCCTAGTGACTCCATAATTACTGGTTTTCACTTTGTGGTTTCATCCTTGTAACTATTTACTTCTTTTCACAGATGTATTCTTTCAATATACAGTGTATTATTGTTGTTTAAAAACTGCTTTAGTTTAGGTTTTGAATAGTCTAAAACTATTGCTGCAGAGACTTGTGAAAGTAAAATAAGAAATCTTGCATTAACTTGCTTTAACTTTTTCAAGCCTTGTATCTAAGCTGTATTGAACCATTTGTTGTTATTTTTAGTAGTAGGAATAGTAATAATATGCCTTCTTTCTATACCTTTCTATAGTATGCATTCTATACACTCAACACAGGATAATCCATATAATTAAAAAATACAGCATGTTTCCTTTAGTGGTTTGTAAATAATGTTATCTGGAAAGATTATGATTCACCTTCTCCAAAGAAGTTGCAAATACGATTTTTTTTAAAATTCCAAGCATTACTTGGAGAATAGGTACAGTTATAGCTGTAGCTATTTCATTTTTTTTTCTTTTAATGACCCTGTAATCCCTTGCATCAAGGTGGAGTTGGGGCAACTGAATGGAACTTGAGAATTTACTGTCTAGTTACCCTTCCTGATGCCTATGTAGAGTTCACAGCAGACAATAACTTATTTCACCCAGAGAGAGAAATATCTGCCGCTACCTAGGATCAAATTCACAGCCTTCTGATTGTGAGTTGAAAGTTCCATGTTTAGGCCACTGTGTTTCTCAGCTGTAGCTATTTCATTAAAGGAACTTAATTTACTACACTGGTCCAATAGAGAAAATGATAATGCACATAAAGAGAACCAGACAATATTCATGTATATTGCTTGGTTCTCTTTATGTGCATCAGTTCTGTAAAAAGATAGCATTCTGTCAACTTTACAGATAATGAGTGCTTTTGCTTTATCTACATAAAAGCAGGAGAATGAATGTGCTTCTGAAGCATTTCTTTTTTTTTATTGAAAAAGTTTTAAAAGTTTTACATACATTTTCTCCCCCCTCCCCAACCACCCCCCCGACTTCCCAGAGCAAATACAAAATATAAAATACAGCTCAAATTCCCTAAATTCAACTCCATTTCTCACTTATCATAATCATTAAACAAATAGATAAAAGGAAAGCAAGTCTTCTTTCTTCTTATTCCATCTAATTCAACAAAATTGGTATCCATTTATAATTACAGCAGTTAATAAAACAATTAAGTATTACCTAATCAAACCTATCATTACTCAATTTAGCTATTAGATACTTAACAAATTATTAGGTCTATACAATTTAACAAGATATTTTATAACTTCTTTCATTTAAAACAAAAAAAGAAAACCAAAAGAAAAAAACCTCATTCAAAAACCCCAAATTTAAAATAAAATACTATATAAACTCTTCTGTCCTCCACTTTTAAACCATCAAGGTCCAATTATAATTAAAACACTTAATAAAAAAAATTTTCTAACTAAAAAATAATAATCAAACCTCTTATTAATTTATCAATACATATTAACAAATCAACTAAAAACATCATTTAATAGCTATATCAAACATTTAAATTCTTCATACTAGATTAAACCAGTTGCTAATTTTCTTATCTTCACATCTTCCAACAGCATATAGAATGTCTTCCTTTGCGTCTACCCACCTAAATAAAAGTTGCTTCTTTATATATAAAAAAAAACCTGAGTGACTTTGTAATTATATTTCAAATAGTATCCATCAAATTCAGTCAAAAATTAGATTAATAAATTCATCAGACATATTAGGGAAACCACCAGATCAACTGCAATTGCCCTACGCTCATGGTCCTTTTGCCTTATATTTATTACCATCAAACAGAAAACTCCAATTTACTGTATCTGCGATTGCAATTAAGTCCAGATTTATTACAGTCCTTAATAAAATATTCCAAATCATTCAGGTCAGGGCATATTTCACAGCCCAACACACCAGCATTGCTGTGATCTGTTTATTCTTCTCAAAATATTCCAATACAGCTGTAGGTTACCTCCTCATCGCAGCTCATCGCTTAGTTAACTGGCATTAAGCTGTTGGCTGTTTTCTTCCAAAAGTTCAAAATCTTTAAACACTTAAACAATACTTTTTAAGGACCATCATCTCATCAAGCAGGGTTATTTTCCATATCTCCAGTCTTTCTTTTCCTTTTTATGAACTTTTTTCTTAACTTTGATCCCTCTGCCTTTTTTAACTCCAGTAAAATTTTGCATTTTTTGGGATTGCGTATTATAAAATTTTTGCAGAAATATAACTTCTTCTGGAAACAGCTCTTTAAATGCAAGTTGGATTTTATAAGAAAAAATTCATGTAGCCAAAATCTCATCAGCTTCCAAAATTTCTTGCTCCTTATTCTGCACAGCATCCATCTTTTTCTCCCCCAAAAAAACCTACTATAGGCTGTTGTTGTTCTTTTCCGTCTCCCAACTCTTCATTCAATCCCCCACTGCTAGATTGCAACTCAGTATTTCCATGTATTTCATTGTTTCCAGCTTGAAAAGCTTGAAATATAGTATCAATTTTTTCCAATAAAGCAGAGGTAATTGAACTCCAAGCTTCCTCAAAATCAGACCATATCTGAGGGTTAATTAACCCTCCTTTGCTTTCTTTGCTTTCAAAAAGACCAGCCATCTTGCCCCCCTTCTTCCTTCCCTTCCAAAAGGACAGGAAAAAAAAGAGAAAAAAAAGTATCAAAAAGAAAAAAAAAGGACCCTTTGCAATTTGTAATTCATATTACTGCTTCAATTATTATTATTACTTCCTTTCTTGTTTCATCCACTTTACAAAAAAGAGTTTTACGTTTCAAACAGGGGCTTATCAATAATTATTTTTAACTTTCACTTCTTCACGCCCCATTGAAACTCAAACGCCATCTTGCTTTCACTTTCAGCTTAGGGAAAATCTTTTAAAGAAGGTAAATCTTTGGAGTTAAAAAAAAAAGAAAATACTTGCTGTTTTATTCATGCTGCTTATGCTCTGCCAGCTTGATTCAAAAAGTATTTGTTTAAAGTTGGTTGCTGGGATGGTCACGACGTCTAGCTCTGCAAAGCAGAGACATCCAGGGTCCGGAGTACTGACAGGCTTAACGGGGAGCTCTCATCTTTGAGCGCTAGATTATAGGAAAAATCTGGCACTCTCAGGGAGCTCTACCCCACCCGTCTACTCACTTTCCCCCCTCTTACCAGGAGGAAAGTTTCCAAACCGCAAGACAGCTGATAGTCGCTGTTCTTGCGGTTCTACAGAGCCCTGGGTTGGCGCTTCAAAAAGAAGCTTCCGGCGATGTCGCAATCCCACCGGAAGTCTGAAGCATTTCTTCAAGAGATAGACCAGCATTGGTTTTACCTTTCCAATGTGGGCATGAAATAATAATAAAGTAATAAAAAGGTCATGGTGTTCTATAAAGAATAGTGCAAAGAAATACCCAGGGGTGTTTATTCCCTCTTCTTGTCTACCGGTAAAACAAGCAAATTTCACACCATGCTCAGATAACAATGGATTGTTTTTTTGGGTGATGAGGATTCATTATTTCTTCCATTTGCCTTGCAGTTTTATATCCAAAATGTGGTATACTTTCACATAACATACACATTTTGCAGGATTTTGTCAAAGTGATAGGAATGACCTTTAACCAGTCAATGTTTCTCAGAGTAACATCCATCACAATGTATAGCATGCTAAAAGGAAATAATAGAAACAACATTCAAAAGTCATTATTTTTTTAAACATAAAATTAAGTAGATGGGATTTGTGTAAAACACAGTAAGTATATTAATTTTATTTACAGTAGAAAAATTAAAATCCTGGTGTGGAAAAGTCAAAACAACCTTGATTAAAGACCATAGGATGTGAAAAAGTATTGGATGATGAGATGTCGTGGGAAGTCAAGCAAACACGAGGTAGAGATCTTACTGTAGGAAAAGCAGGGCAATGCTTCAAAGAAGCAGTGTGAAGATGAATGAATCTCATCTATGCTAATGGAAAACCAAGATGGAGGGATACACCTGTCAGAAAAGCATTGAGATTTGGAAGATGAATGCATTAAGAATAGAAGGCCTGGTGATGCTTTAAATCAAGGCTGTAATGAAAAAAAATGAATGACATTATTAATATGTAGGTCGATATTCAACTGACAAGTGGATGCATATGTGTTCTATTAAGCTGATCCCATACTTCATTTGATCAATTCAAAAAGGGCAATATGCAGTGCGATGTAAGATCTTAAGGCTGTCTTTAGGTTATTTCCATACCCAATGAGTCTGATCTGTATGTGTGAAGCAATAATCATAGATATACCATCACAGAGACTGAAAAGATTATCTGACAAGATGAAACAATTAACACGAGGAACCCCAGAATCAACAAATGTAAAATGTGAGTAATAACTTTCCCCAAGCAGAAAGAAATCAGCCAACTAGCAAAATTGTTTTGACTGCCTCAGCAATTCCTGAGATGTTTAACCTAAGGAGGAACCTCCAAGTCCAATTTGAATTTGATTTCAGAAGAACAACAGGCAAAAGTTTATTGCCGGCAAAAGGTTTGTGCAGTTTTGTGCATTATACAGCTTGAGGAATGCCTTAATGAAACTCCTTGACATCCCTCAGATATTTCTTCTGAGGATTTAAATAAACTTTGCTTTAAGTAAAATCTTGATCACATCAGCTCTAATGTTTCCTGATAAATTCATGAGGTATTGTAAATTTAAGCAACCAAAGTACCATAGGCATACTAGGTAAATTAATGTAACTATGGCACTAATTTGTAGGTTTCCACTAATTTTGGAATGCAAGTAAAAGAAAGAGTGAAATGTCTGAAATTGGCTAGAAGGATGCTGGAGAAATGAAAGCTGAACAAATGGAGAAATTAGAAAGTAATCCTATCAAATATCAATAGTTATGTTGAAATTGAAATAAATGCAAAGTTCTTTGAAGGTTGGTGAACAAAGAGAACAAACCAAGCAGACATGTTTTACATGATCTCCTTGTGGAAAATACTGCCAATTAAAGGGTCAAGACACTATACTGGATGGTGAAATCTATCAGAAAGTTGTAAAAATAGGCACCAACAAATTAAGAAAGTTATTGGTGGACCAAACCACCAGTGAGTACATTGCACATCTTCATAGCAATATCACTTAGACTTATATACTGCTTTACAGTGCTTTACAGCCCTCTCTAAGTGGTTTGCAGAATCAGCCTATTGCCCCCAACAATCTGGATCCTCATTTTACTGACCTTGGAAGGATGGAAGGCTGAGTCAACGTTGAGCCTGGTGAGATTCAAACTGTCAAATTGCAGTCAGCTGGCAGTCAGCTGAAGTAGCCTGCAGTACTGCATTCTAACCACTGCCCCACCATGGCTCCTAAGTGTGCAACCCATATGGATAGAACATTGCTAAATAATCAAGTGGGTAAACAAAGGTTCCTGCAGGATCCAGTCCTTTTGTTCCAATAAAAAAGCAGAGTTGTGCAATTAGTGCAACCTTGGCCATTGTATATATGCTTGCAGTATAACAATGTCTGTACAAAAGTGCTGGAGATTGTATCACATTGTCACAACACTGCTTTCATCATTTTCAATTTGACTTCCCACACCTCATAGACACAGTGTTTTAATAGAAATTGATTTTTTAAAAGAAAGATTATTGCTAACCAGCTAAAATGAAAAGAAGAATCTCAGCATATCTGCAATGCACCCAATTGTTCCTGTCTTTTATAGTGGTGGAGCTGTGAAGCCAGTTAAGAAAACTTGGTCTGGATGAGGGTGCTTCAGCAGTGACTTTGACAGATGTTTAGTTAGAATTGGCAGCTACACACACACAGACACACACACACACAAAAGCACACATATTCTTGTATTTACATATAAAATATATCTATGTAACTTAAATCTGTATAAACAAAACTTAGCATATCAAGATGTGTTACCTATAGGCATAACAACAACTGTTAAATATGATAATATATGAATGAATGAATGAATGAATGAACAAAGGTTATAATTTAAGATTAAATGGTATTCATTATTGATTATTTGTATGATCTGGAAAATTTATGATTCTCTATGTATTGATCCTTTCCTTAACAAGAAAGTTATTTTACATTACATTTACCTGTTTGTGATTTGGACTCTTCCACTTATCTCTCTCAGGTGTTATCACAATGCAGACTTGATTGCCTTTGCTGTATTTGAAGAATAAAATCAATTAAATATTTTTTTTTCTGTTCTGTGCTTCATAAGAAGATAAGAATAAGTATTTAGCAGCGAACAACTGAAGGTCATAATGTTATCCATTAAGGATGAACAGGCCACAACAGAATAATGTTGGAATGTTGGAATAATTGGTAAGGAATTTTAGTCTTTATATACTGTATATAAAGTATATAAAGTAATGTAAGCATGTTTTATACTGGAAATGGTAATGTCTATTTCCAGTATAAATGTATAAATAAATAAATTATAAATAAATATATAAATGTCCATTAACCATGTAACTAAAGGGACAAACATATTCAACACCAATATTAATATGATGTATTATATAAGAATATGCCCACTCAATCACACACTCACAAACATAATATCATTGCTTGCCATGATTTCAGCTGGTGCATACAAGTAGAAAAGTATTGTGTCTAATGAGCAAATGGGAATGCAACATTTTGGGATATAAGATGGCAGTTATTTTAATTAAATATACAGCATATATTAAAACAATAATTCATAATAAACATTGAAAATTACTAGTAGCAAAGGGAGAAAATAAAATAGAAGGAAAAAAGAATTATGCACAAATAATCTCTTAGTGCATCTTGACTTTATGTTAATAGTTATGTTTGTGGGAGATGGAATAAATCCCACTATAAGGGTATTTTTACTTTATAGACTATAAACTTTGAGTCATCATTCATGCACTAAGTGAAGATTTACACTACACTTTCATGTTTCATTAACTACCAGTATATACTAGCCTATTATGAAGATACAACAATACAATTTTAGAGAAAACCATTTTACTGTATTGCCAACAATAAAGATTGATTTCCCAGCCCATTTATTAAAAAAAGGGGGGGAGGGGAAAGAAGCATAGTGTTGATAGTTCTCTTAAGATGTAAATCTTCAAAACTGTAATTAGAGAAAGAGTTATGAATTATCAACAGCTGAAAAGTCCCTATGGAAAATTTGGGCTGGTTTAATTATCCAGGCCATTGCATTCTACCTCAAAGCATTGAAGCTTTGAAATTTAAAACTGTAAACTTAGTATAAAGAGCAAATATTTTTCAAGTGACAATATAGTTTATACAAATTGCCATACATTTTTCTTGATTACACTTTTGATGAACCACAAATCAGCACACTGTTTGCTCATTAATGTCACAGACATCTCTAGTGAGTTTTAAGTGAAAATGTTGATCTTGTCCAACATACATTCATTGTGCAAGCATTCCAGCTACTTGTATCATGGATATATTTTTTAAAGATATCATAAAATTAAACAAGGCAATTGAAATATACATTATTGTTTAAATGGATATTTTCCTATTGATTATAGAAATAAGCAGAACAAATCAAACTTCTGAGTGACCCACATGAAAACAATGCACCTCAGAAATAGATTGATTGTTCCATCTCTGTGTAAACGGTTATTAATTTCAATAGCAAAAGTAAGCGAAAGATACAATCTCCTCCACTAGAGCCAATGAAATTATATTTCATTTGCAGCAATTTTAATTCATGAACAGCCATAGCAGTATAAACATTCTATTGTCTGCTTTGTTCACTAAATTTCTGATTATGTAGGCTACAAATGAGAGAGCTAGAATAAAATCTAAAATAATCTGTGAAAGAACATTAAAATGCTTGCTTCACTACTCAAATCTAACATAGAAACATAGGACTGGGAGGGACTTTGGAGGTCTTTTAGTCCAACCCCCTACCCAAATGATTATTCAGTGTATTTTTGAAAATCTGTGGTAATAGAGTACCCAAAATTCTGGGAGGCAAACCATTCCATTGATTAATTGTTCTCACTGTCAGGAAATTTCTCCTTAGTTCTAGGTTGGATATCTCTTTAACAAGCTTCTACCATAATTTTCATGAATTTCAATAATTTTGTAACTTGGGTGCAGCATGGGGGAAGGCTTGCAAGTTATCTCTCATTGATCTATACATCCAGTGAATTCTATTTACCGTATTTTTTGGAGTATAAAATGCACTCCCCCCAAAAAAAAGAGTCTGAAAATTTGAGTGCATCTTATACTCTGAATGTAGCTTTTTTGAAGCTTTTTTTCAGCCCTAACGAAGTGCTAGCAAGTGAAATAATCTCTGTGCTTTGCCTGCTTTTCTCATTGCTTCTCTCTCCAAAGATCAGTTGTGCTTTAGAAGCTGTTTTTTATCCCCAAGCAGGGGATCAAAACCAGCAAACTAATGTGATGAAGCTGACCAGACTAAGGATGCTAGCCAGATGAATACCTGGTAGGCAGATTTCCCCCCCCCCCATTTTCCTCTCCAAAAACTAAGCTCCGTTTGTTTTATTTATTTATTTATTTATTGGTTCGATTTATATGCCGTCCTTCTCCGGAGACTCAGGGCAGCTTACAATGCATTAAGCAATAGCCTTCATACTTTTATATATACCTGCTTAGTAGGGCTTTCAGCCCCCCCAAGCAGTGTTCTTTTTTTATACAAAGTCAGGTTATTGCCCCCAAAATCCGGGTCCTCATTTTACCTACCTCGGAAGGATGGAAGGCTGAGTCAACTTTGAGCCTGGTGAGATTTGAACTCACAGTAATTGCCGGCAGCTAAGTGCTACTTAACAGCACTTTAGTCTGCTGCACCACCAAGGCTCCTTTACTTATACTCCGGTGCACCTTATATTCTGAAAAAATACGGTAATCAAATCATTTTAAAATATGCAATGTTAAAGCTTTGGGACACAGATTCTCTTAATCAGACCCAATACTTAGAAAACATAAGGACTGAATACCATAGTGTGGATTTTCAATATGGTTTACTAATAAAGGAAACAGAGCATTTCAGAATTACTGGAATTTATGGATAGAAAATTGGCCAATATTTCTGGACATGAATTATAGTGAAATGGCTAAAAGAAAACAGTACAGAACTTCCTAGGAATTAAGAAAGGAGACTGTTCCCATGGAACAAAGCACACTGATCTGTGAAACAAATTAAAAAATAATTATACCATAATAACAAGTTAATCATAACTTGTTAATAATTAATATTAATAATTGCATGTTGGTCATGTTAATTAATAATTATTAGTTAAGGTTAGTCTGTTAATTGTCTGACTTAAATTGGTTTAGAATAGACGAGACGAGACGAGACGAGACGAGACTAGAATTGAATTGAATTTTTTTATTGGCCAAGTGTGATTGGACACTTGATTTGTGATTTGTCTTGGTGCATATGCTCTCAGTGTACATAAAAGAAAAGATACGTTCATCAAGAATCATAAGGTACAACACTTAATGATAGTCATAGGGTACAATTAAACAATCAGGAAACAATATCAATATAAATCGTAAGGATACAAGCAACAAGATTACAGTCATACAGTCATAAGTGGAAGGAGATGGGTGTGGGAACGATGAGAAGATTAATAGTAGTGCAGACTTAGTAAAAAGTCTGACAGTTTTGAGGGAATTATTTGTTTAGCATATAGTTACCCATATTGCTGAATTTATGGGAAAGATAATGAAATAAAGCATTCCACATCCAATCACTGGCCTGTCCAGATAGAAAGGTCTTAAGGATCAGAACTGGAAAAGTTACCTCTCCAAGTATTGTATTTAACAATCTGTTGCCAAATTGAATTCTCAGCTGTAGGCAAGATGCACTGAAGGTATGACTCAGTGTACTGCAATACCATATAATATTAGTCTTTCTCAGCCATAGCCTTCAGACGGGTTAGACTCCAATTCCCAAATTGCCTTCTTAAGAGCTAGTTGAGCAATGTTAAAAAATGCTGGACTACATGTGCATTTCCTCTGTAGGGTTGCTTTCCAGAAATTCGTAATTATGAAAACCAAGACAGCTTGAAAGATAAAAGCCAACGCATCTGGACATACTGAAGGAAGGCAATCATATTTATTAAACAAATTTGAACTTTTGTCATGGAAAATGATATAAACGGTACTTGTTAACATGTAATTATACAATAAGAACCACTGTAGCTCACTACATTTCTCACTCCTGTTCAACTCTATTTCATTTCATTGCAGGCAAAGTGAGTTAAGCATAAGACAACAATAATAAGTCCTTTAGCACAAAAAATTGGCTTTGTAGCTTCATTTTGGGGAAGGTTAACTTACAATGACAATGGTTAATTTAATTCTTTCCTTTGTTAAAATACACAGTACTGCATGCTGTTTCCAACTATTGACTTTGATGCTTTTGGCAAAAATTCTCGCTCTCTGATTTAAGTAAAACAATAGATTACTCTTCACATTCATCTTATTTTTCTTTCTAATTAGACTTTTAAACAGTGTTTTTACAAGTGGAAATGGAATAGATTTATAACAAAAAATGTCCTACAGCCAGGTTTCAATAGATTTTATTCCTTTCCTGCTGACAAAACTCTTTCTCCCTTTGACATCCCAAGAAGTAACTTGACTTCTGTCCAAATAGCCCTTCTCTTACCCACACTCAGGTACCATCAAGACAGCAACACAGAGATGAATTCCCTACAGTTTTGTGAAGCTGTAAATGTTAATTAGCCTTGCTCATTGAATGTTTTGAAATCACAGTGGAAAATCAGCAGTTATAATATTTGTACTGTATACTGTATATGTGTTTGTCAGGAGCAGGGTGTCATGCATGCATGAAATAGTTTAAAAAGCTAAAGCTTTTTTAAAAAATAGAATTTTGCTTTTTTTGCATTGTGCCATAAATATCAGGGTTGAAGTAAAAGTAATGTTTCTACTCTCATAATTTTAGTTTAAATAAGGATATTTTAATAAATGAAAGATCCAGAAGTTAAAAGATGCTGAGCTTGTCAGTTGGAAAGCTGGCAGTTTGGGTTCGAGACCTGAGCACAACGGGGTGAATTTCTCTTCCTTCCCTAGCTCCTGCCACCTAGCAGTTCGAAAACATGCAAATGTGAGTAGATTAATATGTACCACTTCGGTGGGAAGATAACAGTGTTCCATGCACATTGGCATAAAGTCATGCCAGCCACATGACCATGAAAAATGTTTTTGGATAATGCCTTGGCCAAGATATGGAGATGAGTTGGAGATGACTGGAGAGGGAAATCTTTAATCTAAAGATTAAAGGGAAATCTTTAGGGAAATCTAAAGAATGAAAGAAGAAAATATACCTTAAAATGAAGCCATTTGACATGGTTTTTTAAAATTTGATTTATATGTATTTAATTCTCTACATAATCAACATTTGCTGCATGCTTGCCAAGTGATGACAAGCGTTTTAAAAATGTGACAAAAGAAGCCCATGTTTTGTCTCTTCATTGAGGTTGACAGTTGTTTCCACCTCTTCATTTTATTCAGACAGGTGCCTGTGACATATAATATTCCTTACATTTTGTGGAAGTCATATGGAACCAAGTCTGAACTGCATGGTGAATGAAGTAAGATTGCCAGATCCAACTTTACAGTTGATACTTGGGTAACTAATGATGGGTGAAGCTAAACGTTGCCATGTTGCAGCAAAACAACTTTTGCTCAATCATTATTACAAAATGTTGAAAGCTGCAATCTGCATCTCACAAACTTTAAGAAAGAATTTGCCTGCTAAAGCATGCATTCTGATTTTCTTTTTTCTTTTTTTTTGCTGCAGCTTTTTAGCAGGTTACTCTTTTTTTGGGGGGGTGATATTTACATGTATTTCCTTGAATCTGGCACCACTATCAACTCAGATCTATGATTTGAGATTTATATTAGACTCATGGCTACTGTTAGTTGGAGCTCATGGCAAGAAGGACCAAGTCTAGCTGTGCACCTTGCAGGATCTACATGTAGCAGGAGGACATGACAACATAACTCATGTCACCAGTACAATGCACCAGGACTTCTGCTATGTGCTATATATGGGACTGCTGAATGCTATCTTTAGAACATGGGTGTATCACACTATTGTGATCTGGAAAAAAAAAGATCTGTAATCTGCAGCAAATCTAACATTGACGTGACTGCCAATGTAGAAGGAAACAAGTGAAAGTTGAACGGTAAACATATTCAACACCTTCAAATCCAGGTAGGAAATAATTTGATAGTAAGCCCAAAATTGTCATAAGTCATTGTCCTGTAGCCACAAAGAACCATTGTTGCCCCTTGAGATTCTAGTCTAGTCTTGGAAATGTGATGTCTTTGAATTCAAAGATTGATCTTATTTTATTATTATTTGACTATAATTCAAAGTATCTCAGGGTTATATCACTCTTTGACAAGACAACTGTACCACTGTACCCAACTGAAAACTCTTTTTATTTTCAGGACAATCCAGGAGTATTCAGCTAAAAATTGAGTCCCATTCATATGCCAAATTATGCAAGTACATATGGTTTCACATATTGTAACCATGATCAGATAACTGTCAGAGTGCGCAGTCCAAGCTGTCATGACGATGTTGAAACAAAGATCTGTCTCTGTAATGTCTAAGAAGAACTCTTGTCACAGTTCTTAATTATGCATTTGTTTGACTTATGGAACTTCTGTAAAATATATTATAGAACTGGGTATATTTTTAGTTGTAACAGCATCCAAAACATAGAAAGAAGACATGGAAAAAAAATCACTCTCCATATAGGTAACTACTTATAAATGCAAATTAGTGCAAAAAAAAATTCTACTAATATTACACAGAAAAAAAAAATACTTGTGAGCTTATATAGAGCAGAATCGCTGTGGAGGAGGGTTTAAAAACAAATAAACTGAAGACAAATGAGAAAATGCAAGTGTCAACCCATCCATTCCTCCTGTAGTAATTTGAGAAGTCCAAATGAGCTGCTAGACAATCCCATATAAAAATCAGTGACATATAAAGAAATGTTTGTTTATTTCACAATTTTATTAGTTTATCATTCTACAGTTATTATCAGCCAACACATAATCTAAAGATGCTAACTCCAGTAGCTCTGATTTTACAAATCACTTCATCTGGTTGTTTTCAGTTTCTGATATAAGAGGGAATATGGCATATAAGATAATCAAAGATGTATTTATATGTGGTATATCCAGTGGTGGGATTCAGCCAGTTCGCACCACTTCGGGAGAACCGGTTGTTAACTTTCTGAGCAGTTTGGCACACTGGTTGTTGGAAGAAATCATTAGGGCAGAGAACTGGTTGTTAAATTACCTGAATCCCACCACTGAGTATATCTATAATTTTAAGAAGCTATTTCAATTGCTGCCAACTACTGTATCTCTGGTCACTTCAATTAAGGCAACTTTTATCTTGGTCCCATATCATTTCTATACCTCCCTTTAACGGTACTGTTGAAATAGCAGAGTGGTTAAGATCTGAACGTAGCATAGAGAAGGTTGTCTATTTGAAACTGGCAAATGATGATGATTTCCCAGGTTCTTATTTTTTCTGTGCTTTTAAAAATAAGACTAGGGATTTTCCAGTTCTCCAGTCACCTGAACAGGAGGATGTCAAGGCTAAGCTTCCAAATAACTATATCAGAGTTCTCTAAAGTGAATAGTATCAGCCTTCAAGGGTTGAGGGGACTATCCAAGACATTGATGTAGTAATTGTTGTTATTATTGATATTGATAGTACTGTTAAAGTAGCATTTATTAAAATTTGATATAATAAATATTTTGGGGTCAATGAACAATATGAAACCTCATGAATGGGTTGATGAGCTGAAGCTGAGGAGGACCCATGTCTTGGGCTATTTTGAGAGCACCTTCTGCCTCAAATGACTAGACAGAAAGGTAAAACTGTGAACTTATGGATTTAGTTTTGCTTTGTTTGTGTTGCTGTTTTTTTCATTGAAGCTCAGAAGTAGGAAGCAAGGAAGGACAATTTCTAGGTTTAAGTCTGGTTACTTTCTCCATGTTAAGTAAAGATTTTAACCTGTCTACTATTTCAGCAGTGTCAGAAAAGGAAGATGTAGAACCTTTTGGAGTGGATCAGGTTTGAAATAACTTTGTGGAGGGGTGTTATTTTAAACGTGATTGTTGTACCTGCATCAGTGGTGGGTTGCCCCTGGTTCGGACCGGTTCACAAGAACCAGTAGTAAAACTGGTGGGAGGCCCCAGCTACCGCCCCGGATGTCGTTATCAGTGATCTGCACATGCATTGTAACTGACAATACTTGGCAAGAATGCAGGAACAGATCTTCACCCAAATGAATTAATTGTCCCCTGCAAACTCCCCTCCCCTTCGCTCTCCTTTATTCCCTATGGGAGGGACCATTCACTGTCCACCTGTGGCTTTACTCCTGAGTCGACCCTTGTTCCTCAACTGTTCCTTTCTTCTGGCAGCTCTGCTCATGCACACACTGGGAACAGGATCCAGCTTCTGCCTCACTGATGTCTGACTCCGAAGGCAGCTGACAACTGTCAGAAGGCCCTGGCCTCATCTCTGCCTCCAACACTGAACCCTCATCAGAGCCTTCCCCAGACTCCAGGACTGGCCCATGTTCCTCCCCAACCTCCTCACTGTTCAAATCTGCTGCCAGATCCGCTGGTGGGCCACAACAATGATGTACCTCTTGACATAAGCAGTAGGGACAAACAAATTGGGAGGACACAGTAAAATTTGTCCAAGAGGAGGAGTAGCCTGAAGTGTGAACTCAATACTTTGCTACTATCAAAATAATTCAAACTGGGCATAATTATTATAAACCAGTTTAGGTACAGTGCCAATATAGCCCAAGTTTAATTGAAATACATGGCCTACTAGAATGCAATTCCTGGCTCTTTTCTCTTCTTACAAGTTTGTGTTGAATTTCCTGCTTTCTAATCTCAGCAAGAAACAAACTCCCATGTGAGTAAGCAGGCCCATGCTGGTGAGGAATACTACAAAAAGAATTTTTCCATCTTCCCTCCCTTTCTTGGTTCAATGTAATACAAAACAATTCCTGTTTGCACTGCAAACTGAGCCAGAGTTTTGTTCATTCAATGCTCATATCACATCCAGAGAGATGCAATCTGCTTACTGAATTTTGCAGAGAAGTCAGCATTTTCATGTGGAATTTTGTATGAAATATTGTCAAAAGAAAAGGCCATACTATGAAGATTTTTGTCTTGTTTTCTTTGCTTAATACCTTTTCAGCATGACCTTCGGCTGAATTCACTAATTTTCAAGCCAAACCATTATGCATAGTTGTAGGGCATAACTAAAAATATACATATCATTAGCTTTATATTTAAAAACAATTGTTATATATATTCATATTAATTGCATATCCACTGTTATCTTCATAAGATATTTATTTGAGGCATTCTGACACAACTCCCCCTTTTTTTCTCACTTGCTTAGGGAAAGAAAACTAGTTCTCCGCTATGCTCCTTCCTTCCCGTCGTTTCTTTTCGAGTGTCATTCTCTTTCCTTACAATGACTTGCTTTTATTTATTTATTTATTGACTCAGATATTGCCTGACTCCAATCAAACTTAGTGGGTTAGGCAAAAGCTGAGGAGAATAGATGAGGAAACTTCAATCCAGAGGGGACAATAACAGAGAAGGCATTTTTCTAGGATCCTGATCGAGGGCGCAGTTTGATCAAAAGAACCCAGAGTGCATCAAATAATATTAGGCCTAATACATTAGGATGATGCCAAAAGACAGTCTGTAGCTATTTGTAGTGAAAATCAACATCTTAGACGAAAATAAATGTCACTATTATCACTATAGGCTTTTTTTCATGGCATTTTTCATTCCTACCCCATTTAATCTACTTTCCATACCAATAAATTTTGAGGCAACCTGCAAGCAGGTAGCTCACATCTATTAAGTAAAAGTTTCTTGCTTATTTTTGATATTTAAATTATCTTCTTTTACCATATTCCATATCCAACTTACAGAGCTGGATATAACATTGAAAGACAACATTGCTTTGGAATGTTTGCTTTGGAAACAAGGACCATATAATAGAAGGAGCCAAAATAAAAATAATTAGGACCACAGCAAACACCACCAGTTGTTAACTATGCTTGCTTATTCAAATGTAGAAATATCAATTGTAAATTCCATCTCATGCCTGTTTAGTCAGACGTAAACAAGGAGCTCACTTGTAAAATACCAACATATGCATGATGGTCAACCATAGTACCCAAATTTTAGAAATATGCATGTATGCATATATGCATATGATCCAGAGCTCAGTTATCGGCTGCTGAGGCCTTTCTGGAAGGGCCTCTGACAGCAAAACGGAGACCGGGGGGCAACATGTGCATCAATCCGGACCTCGTTTCTTGGCTGCAGAGGCCTTTCCTGCAGAGGCCAGGGACGACATATGCAAGTGGTGGCAAGCGGCCGAAGAAGTGGGCCGGCAGCAGGCTGCTGCTGGGCAGGGCTGTCAGTGCAGCTGCTGCCGCAGCAAAGTAAATTATGGAAGACTCCCTCCCCCCAAAATAGTGCCTTTTTTGGTGGCAAAAAATATAAAACTGGGTCTTATTTTTGGGAAAACACGGTACATACATGCATATATACATAGTAAAATCTAATACTTATAGTAAATTTAAAGAAGAAAAAGAAAATGAAAATGCAGAGAAGAACTAAAAAGTCTAAACCAAAAGAAAGAAATAAGAAAAATAGGAAAAAAAATTAAATTTATTAAAGGGTGACTTCAAACTTCATCACAAATAAATTTAATAATTATTCACTCTCTCTAAAGTTACAAATGTTTATTTTTTCATCTCATAGCCCAGCAATTATTTATAAACAAATCCCCTTTTCAATCCTGGTGTCAACAAAAAGACCAAAGAGGATTGCTAGAACTAACAAAGCATCTTATAATGTACATTAATGAAATATGCAAACTTTATATTCCTTCTTTTACTTCTAACGGTCTTAATTTTTACTTCACCAAATATTGTCATGGAATTCAATTTCATTTCTTCTTTGTCTCAATGCATAGAATTTGTTAAGGCTTTAACAAACTGTAAATCAAGTAGGAAAAAATTATCCAGGTCAATCTCTTGATTGTATTTAATTTGTATTTCCTTTTTTAATTTTAAAACCTCAGTCATTTTCTTTGTAGATCCAATGAAACGTCCTTTTTTAAGTCTTTGCCTGTCCTTTGTAAATCCACTTTTTTCTAACATTTCTTCCATAACATATTTTGGACATACTCTATTTATGGAAGCATACATTATTATTGATATTGGTGATATTGTACCAACTGTTTTTTGATTCCATTCTTCAAACAACTCCTTTGGTATTTTTATTGTCATAACCATCTTTTAGGCCTATATATCTTTCCTTTACCTAAGATCTTTTGTCCCCCACCAGTGTCCAGTTTGTGAAATCATGAAATTATTTATCCATGTTCTGTCTGATCTGGGTCATGGAACCCAAAGCAGGGTTTATTTTCCACAAGAAACTATTTGTACACTATAATTAATTCCCAAATCTTATTGTAAAATGAGATGGGCAGCACATAAATGTAATAAACAAACCTTTCGATGTTTTAATTTTATCTGGACCCTTTGTCCATTGATACGTTTCTTGGATCAAAATCTTATTTAGTTTTTGTCATTTATTACAGATTCTTTACATTCTTTGTCTTATAATTAAAGTTTTATTTCATTTAGGATTAAAAGTCAGATTCAACTGGCATTTTCAAACTTATTACTCCAAAGGCCTCTAATAGTTTAGCAGTAGTTAATGAGCAATTTTGCAACCTTAATGTCCTTTAAAAGCCTCCAATGTGTTATGAGCAAGATATCTTCTTGCTCATAACCATCATGCCATCATCTCTTAGTGCTCAAAAACTGGAAAACCATCGTTCTGCATTCTTCTTATGAGAAGCAGCTGTCTGGATCACATGTGGGAGATCTCCCATCCTCTCATTATCTGGAGAGGTTCCAAGCAGGGGTGAAATGCTACCGGTTTGTACTGGTTCACCTGAACCGGTAGTAAAAAAATGCTACCAGTTCAGACGAACTGGTATTTCCAATGATCAGTTGTGCTGTGCAATTTATATTCACTAGAAAGTAGGAAGTCCTGCTTTCTAGCGAATCTAAATCATGCGGCACAGTTGTTCCACCCCATCGCTGTTCTACTTATCTTAGAAAAGGTTTCTTAAGCCTCGTTTTTTAGTGCTGCGTGGTAGCGCATGCAGTGCGCATGCACATGAAGTGCACCAGGGATGGGATACTTACCTTTACTACCGGATTGCAGTGGGGCTGCATGCATGCACACACTCTTCTGTACATGCACAGAAGCGTTTTAGTGACATCGGGGTCGGTGAGTGGAGCCTTCCACCAGTTTTACTACCGGTTCTATAGAATCGGTGCGAATTGGGGGCAACTCACTACTGAACTGCATGTTTGGCACACACTGCACATGCGCATGCACAGCAAACCAGTAGCAGACTTCGGTGCATTTCACCCCTGGTTCCAAGGAACTGGTGTACTCACCGAATTCTTATTTGCTATGGTTGTTAGATGTGCTTTCACAGAGTTTTCTTCACTTCACATACCTTCCCCAGAAGGCTTGGGAAGTGTCCATGATGTAAAAATGATTACTGTGCCCAAGTTTTACTCCTTTTGTATTTTTGTGATGCTTATTAAAAGTGACAAGGCTTTGATTTCCTGGTAATGCCCATCATTTTGGCATTATTGACTCCTCAAGAAAGTCACCCTGGAACAGCTCATTACAGTAAATAATAACTTTTGTCTCATTGTACCAACAAAAACAAATTTTACAAAGGGGTTCTGAAGAATACTGAACAGTAAAACAAATGCTAAAAGGAGACCCCAAAAGGGCCAGAATACATGTGAAATTTATTCATGGGAAGTGCAGAATTAAAAGAAATACTTTTCAAAATAGTTTTTCTTGTTAATAAAAGCAGAATCACAAGGGAATGATCCAAGAAGGGGGACATATAACTGATGAATTTTGAAGCCTGAATTGCAGAGATTTAGCCTGGGGGTTGAAAATTCCCCATGTCTTTCTTAAAGCATCCTGGCCCAGTTGCTAAGGGTGTTAAATATAATTGGCAGTGAATAAAGAATAGAATATTTAGTTATCCACAGCAGAATTTCTCGTTCAGAAATATCCTTTTAATGTCATCATTTTTGTTCTGCCTTCACATTCCTCTGTGTTCATGGTTTTCCTCTCTAATTGTTATTTTTCTGAATAATATTATTTGATGAAAAAAAAAATTCTCTCTTGTTTTTTTCCCCATGAGTTTTGAAATCACATGGCATCAGCATCTGAAACATAAAGGTACAGTCACAATCCTGTCATAATGAGTTGTAAGTCCCCAGTGGAGTTATGCCAGAATCTTTTCCAAAACTGCAGATTTTGTTCAAATGAAAATTCTCAGCAAATGAGCCAAAGTTAAAATCTGGTAAAGATCAGGAATGAAGAGAATGTCATTAACTCCATTTGCAGGGCTGTTTGATAAGCCTTGTCTCAGCGTTGGGATTTGGCAGTGGTAGGGAAGGTTTTACAAGTTGGAATGAGCTGTGAGTGCAATTCTAAATTTAATTTCCATTATGTAGAATTACTCTGTCAATCACTTCTATGGAATGTTACAACAAAGTCTCCAAATTCACAATGCAAGAACACTTCATAGAATTTTACTGACTGCTAATTACTTGATGTGATATGCTGCCACTTTTAGTGCAATGATGAAAGCAATCTAATTCTCGGACTATCTAATGAGATTTCCTATGCATCCAACATATTAACAATGCTTATATAAGCATTTACATTTGGCCTTGTGTTTTTATCCGTGGGAAATACATTAACATGAGATTTAGTTATGCGTTGGAGAAAAAAAATCCCAGCACTATTTTAAATAATTACAATGGATTTGAGGATGTATAAGCAGCTGTATTCCAAGATGTTTGAATTCATTTGACATTTCAAGTTTTTTTTTATTGAAGGGAGTGATAGTTAAGGAGATCTGGATATAATAAGCAAATATTTGAGACTGAATATCTCTTATAGAAATCAGAAGATTCCCTGTGTCAACCCTGAGGCTGATCCGGCCAAAGCCATCTTGGAACTTCAGAGCTGCCACACTGGAGCGAGGGATAGGGAGTGGGGATGAGAGATAGCTGGGGTTGTGTAGTTGAAATAAAATACTTTCTCTTGACAACCAAGGATGTTCTCACACCTGGCGAGAGTAAGGAGGAGTGATGTCACCAGACCAGAGGATGCTGCCTTGATTGGGCCATGTGACTGATTGTTTGGGGTCAAGGGAAAAACTTTTACTTTTAATTAGGTGAAAACCAAGGTGCCCCTCAGAGTTGGTTTTCATCAGATGTGCCAATATGATATTTCCAATAAAGCTATTATTTGAGGAATCTACCTGTCTCTGAGTTCTTGCTTGCAATGAATCTATTACTTGGATCTATTACTCTGACACCCTGATCAAAACTGATTTTTGCCATGTATTGCAGATATTCCCAACCAGATATTTTAGATTACAGGTAGTCTTTACTTAACAACTGCTCTGTTTAGCAACTATTCGAAGTTATGAAAGCACTGAAAAAATAACTTACCAACCATATTTATGATTGTTGCAGCATCCCCATAGTGATATCATCAACAGCTAGGTATTTTGCAACCTACAGGCATTTATGATTGTCACAACTTCCTGTAGTTATGTTTATACTTTGTTAGAGTTTATATGGTTAGAACAATATAAAACATGATCCATGTATACAATACCCATGCAGCTCTTGCAACGTGGTAGAAGCAGAAGGGGTAGAAGCAGGGGCAGGTTCTAAATCCCGTCGCTACCAGTTTGCTTGTGTGCGCGACGCTTCTGTGCATGTGCAGAAGCATCCAGGTGAGTGGGCGGAACATCCTGCCACTGCTGCTACCAGTTCACCTGATCCAGTATGAACCGGTAGCAACCCACCATTGGGTAGAAGGAAGGATCAGAACTAGAAGCAAGCTTATATACACAGACTAAACCATGCACAGGGTCCGAGCTGTCTGACATGGCTCTCAGTCACCAAACAGTTCCCATTGGCTGACTTGTTGTTATGGGTATTCCAGTTAATAAATTTTTATATACTGACATACTTCTCAACTAGTTACAGCAAGCAGAGTTTAAGGACTACCTCATAGTGAAATTGCAGGTCTCAATACCATGATATCTTGCTTAACAACTGTGTCACTTAGTGATGGAATTTCTGACCCAGTTGTGACAGTTAAGCAAGACTAGCCTGTCTAGCTTCCTTCCATTGTTGCAATTAATAGCCAGGAATCATGAGAGTTCTAAACTAAAGTATCTGGAGAAGGTTGTATCTATGGCTGCAAATTAATAACAACTTTAGCAAAAAATTATGAAGCATAATTTGTTTTTAAAATACATAAACTATATTTATTTTAAATAAATCTCATTTTCAGAACATTGAGAAATCCTCAAGCATTTTACAGGTAAACTGTTAAAATGGCAATAGCATTTAGACTTATATACCACTTCACAGTACTTTACAGCCCTCTCTAAGTAGTTTACAGAGTCAGCATATTGCCCCCAACAATCTGGGTCATTTTACTGACCTCGGAAGGATGGAAGGCTGAATCAATCTTGAATTGCACAGAATTGAACTCCTGGAATGAACAGTAAGTTAGCCTGAAATACTGCATTCTAACCAGGGGTGGGATTCTACCGGTTTGGACCGGTTCAGGCGAACTGGTAGCTCCGACGATCTGCTGGAAGCGAACCACCCGGCCCTGCGCTTTGCTTACTTATATCTTTGCAGCTGATTAGCACAGCAGAGTGGATTGCCATGCCTCAGCTGTTTTAATTCCCTAGCACTAACACGGAAAGTGATTTTTCATTCGATTGCGCACACGCGCAAAGCGCGCAACCACCAAACCGGTTATTAAACCAGTAGGTTCCCGCCACTGATTCTATCTACTGCGCCACCATGGCTAAGTGCAACAATATAATACTATAACAGTATAATACTGTCTCTGCTGCTTGGTCAAGGTCTCAACAAGGGCCTGCTATTGTTGGGGAGTGGGTGACTGGTTAGAGAAGAACCTCACCCAATGGCTCAGGGGTGGGTTCCACTATATATATATATATATATATATATATATATATATATATATATATATGTTTTCTGAGGTTTTCGCGGGTGTTTGTATGTAGGTCTTTGGTTATTCGGGTTTTCTCCCGCGTAAAATTGGAAGTGTCTTGGCGACGTTTCGACGAAGTCTCATTCGTCATCTTCAGGCTGGTGTTCTCGGCTTCGTGCTTCCAGGAGCAATGTCCAGCATTCCTAACAGACATTTTTGAGAAACAAGCACAAGATAGAGGCAAGAGTCCTTACCTGCTCTTTGGTTGAAGTTGGGTAGCATTTAATTGACTTTAATTAAATAAATAAGCTGAATCCTGAACAAATGAAAAGGAAGAACAGCATATCATTAAAATTCACCCTTAATCTCAGGAGCAAATGGGTACCAATGGGGTAATGAGGGACTGCCAATTGTCTACTAAAGTCTTCCAAGCCTTTTTGCTTTCTCCTGATTGTTTATCCATGGAGCATGAATAATTTGTCATATACATAAAGCTAATTGTTTTTGTGTTTATTTTAGGAGCTCGTTATAAAAGCTACATAAGTGACACTGAACGAGGTGTTGACTCAGCATGAACTATTATGGAAAAATACACAACTCTGCATGCAATTGCCTTTTGCATGGTAGGCAGTGATGAGTAATGAGTACTGCTAATGAAGTATAGCAAAGAATCATTAAGGCAAAAGAGAGAGGAAGACAATACCAGTTAATTGTTTCGTTTTGGTATTTCTGAAACGTTTATCTCTTTTGCATCTTGGTGCTATATAGAACAAATACATCTAAAACAAATGAAGCATTTGCCATAATTTGTATTATGTGACAGGCCAAACTACATGTTACATTAAACATAAAGTTTAATATACGGTAACTTCGTTAAAAAGAAATAATTTTCTAGGGGAAAGGGAGAAGGAATCAGGATCTGGAGCCATTTTCTACTTGTAAAGTCCTTGTATTCCCACATTGCAATTTTGACAAATAAACATTTCCATTTCTGTTGGAAGAGGAATTTCCATCTACAGCTTCAATTGAAATGGGAACAGCTACTGCTGAATGCTATGGTCACTAGTGAACTCCCTGCCATCTTTCCAGAAAGTAAATATTGCTGTGTCAAGTGCCACTAATGATGTAATTGTTTATAGTGGGTATGAGGCAATAAAATGAGTTATTAGCTTCTCAGCTGTGGTACACAATTAGGAAAGTTTTCAGTGCTTGCAATAGCTTCTCCATAAGTCTCTGACTTTACACCATTGTCCCCTCCTACTAAAGGATGGAGTAAATAGGAGATAGGCTTTGACTACAACTCTGTTACAGGTTCTGCAAAATATATAGATTTTTGTATTGCTTATGCAATGCTAAACAATTTGCAATTTGTCCTTCAGATGAAACTATTTACTCTTATGCATGATGTGCTGAGGTTGATCAAGACTGTGGTGGCACAGCGGTTAAAATGCAGTATTGCAGACTAATTCAGCTCATTGCCAGGACTTCAATTCTCATCAGCTCAAGGTTGACTCAGCTTTCGATCCTTCCAAGGTCAGTAAAATAAGGACCCAGATTGTTGGGGAAAATATGCTGACTCTAAACCATTTAGTGTGGTAAAGCACTATGAAATGGTATATAAATCTAAGTCTATAAATGGCATATAAATCTATAAATCTAAGAGCCTGGTGGCGTGGCAGACTAAGCACTGTAATTAACATTCAGCTGCCTGCAATTATTGCAAGTTCAAATCTCACCAGGCTCGAGGTTGACTCAGCCTTCCATGCTTTCTAAGGTAGGTAAAATGAGAACCCAGGTTGTGGGGGCAATAAGCTGACTTTGTATAAATAAACAAAAGTATGAAGACTACTGCTTAATGCCTTGTAAGCTGCCCTGAGTCTCCGGAGAAGGGCGGCATATAAAACCAAATTAAAAAAAAAAGTCAGGGGTGTCAAATTCATGTCATCACAGTGGCATCATGTGACATATTGGGACTTTTTTCTCCTTTGCTAAATTGGCGGTGAGCATGGCCAGCGTGTGACAGATCCAGCCTAAGGGCCATGAGTTTGACAGCCCTGACCTAATTGCTGTTGTTATTGTTAAGACAAAATCATGGAGCAAATTATGTTGGTTTGAGTGCCAGTCTGAAAGAAAGCCAGTCTATCTGTTCCCTTGTTGTAATCTGGCAGGGGTGTGTGAAAGGGAAGTGACCATTACACATCATATGGGGCTTTCTGGAAATATTGATGCCCCGCCCCCACAATAAAATAGGAAATGGTGGTCACTGAACTGGTTAAAAGATTCACAATATCTTTTGCTCCACAAATCATTGCAGCTTCCTTTGAAATAGAAGTGGTTTAGGTCTGCCTTGCAAATGGAAATGAACGTTAACAATGAATTCACCCAGTAGCCAGAACTGTTGGAAGTTCCTAGAAAGAGGTAATACACTAAAAGAAAGGAATTTTAGTGTATAAGAGGAGAAGAGAAATAGAGGAAACATCTAAAGCTATCTTTTTATCCCAACCATGAAATTTCATTATTAATAAAATTATTACTAATATTAAGTAATAAGTTCTTATTAATGTAACTTATTTATTTATTATAAGTTGAAATTTGAATTATGAATTAGAAAATACTTGGTTCATATTCATTTTGAGTAAACATCAGTTTTACATACTGCAAGCCATCCTTTACATGAAAAAGTAAGAACTTTCAAATAGAGCAAATGGAAAGGCAGCAGGTTAGGTCCTTATCAAAATTGTGGGAGACATCAATTTCCCTTGGTTTTTTCTTCTTCTTGATTTAAAAAATGCTTCATGTTTACAACAGGGCAGGTTTCAAAACCCGTTGCTACTGGTTCGCTAGTGGGCGTGGGCGCCGTTGTGCACGTGATGCTTCTGTGCATGTGCAGAAGTGTCAGGGTAGGTGGGCGGAGCCTCCCACTGCTGCCGCTACCAGTTTGCCTGAACTGGGGTGAACCAGTAGCAACCCACCACTGGTTTACAAGTGATATGAAGACTAAAGGTTGACCTCCATTCCCTGAAACCTAATTAGTGTGAATTCTTAGAATTCTTAGAATTCACATGAAGGGAATTTATCTGTATCCTTTATTCTCTTTATTTATAAAAGGCAACTAGGGAGACTCGGGGGTAGCACAAGGCCTGTACTACATTTTAACAATGATTGTGCAATCTTTCAACCAGCAGATGATCACTCAATATTGTTCGGCCCAATAATAAAGATTCATAGAAAAAGAAGCTAGAATAGGACAATCTTTACATTGCTTGAGATTATACATTGGTGATTTAGAAGAAAAAGAAGAAGGTAAGTTGATCGTTCCCTGAAACTCATATAAGATTCTTTACTCTCTGTGAGAACTCTGAAAACAAACCTCTATCTTTCTTAGGGAGTGATGATTCCTGAAGGGACCACTGCCCTAGTATGATCTGGAACAAAATTGGGGCTGGGTTTAAATGATGAAAGCAAATATCACACCATTATAGCACAAGCTTATTTTCTTTTCTGTGACACCTCATGCACACATGCCAAAATGGTAAAGCTTGCCTAGTAATGGCCTCTGGTCATTCCTAGCATGCAAAAGCTTCTTTGTCTTAAGAAACCCATTTGAAACATCACTCTATCATCTAACTTTTGATTCATGATTACTAGTAGCTTTGGAGATACATTTAGGAGGAACAATAAGATCTTCCTCAGCCCTATCCTTCTGTCAATGTGTGTGTAGATCACATTGGCTTCCAACTTCCTGAAAATATGGAGGTAAGAACTGTCATTCAATTTGCATCATAGCTGAAAGAATTACTGACCTGGTGCACCTGAAGTGCTCTGAACATGGGGAAGCACCAGGAACAGCTTTAATTGGGTGGGGAACAGCTTTAATTGGGTGGGAACTGGGGTGGTATTCACTTACCTTCGCTACCAGTTTGCAAATGTGAGTGCACATGCATGCTCAGAGCATCAAAATTAGAACATGATGACATCCGGGCGGGTGGGCAGAGCCTCCCGCTGCTGCTACCAGTTTGCTCAAACTGGATAGAACTGGCTGAATACCACCACTGGTGGGGAGTAGCTTTAGGTTTGAAGCAACACTCAAGGCTGCCACCAAAAGGCAGACAAACTCAAAGATTGTCAGAGACCATGAAAACAGAGAATATTTATGACCGTTCATTATTTTATATGAAAACTTCTCATCGTATAGAATCCTTGACCTAAAATGGATAAAGGGGAAATAGAATTCTAATGTAGGATAGAGAATTAATTAAAATTACTCTTCCATTTCAAGTATAAAATACAATTTTTAAAAACAATACAGTCTTCCCTACCCGTCCACAATTTCAGGCACATATCTGATTACATTAATTAAATTAACCGCTTTTCTTCTTTCCCTTTCCCAATCACACATGCACACACACACACACACGCACACACAATTGCACACACATATCCTAAGAACAAAGCCCCTTCTAGCAAACTTACTATGCATTTGCTAATGATGTTGCAGGGTCTGTGGCAAAAGTCAAATAATCCTCGTTGTGATCATGAAATGTCCACATTTCTTCACTTCATGCTCATTAAGCAGCAAACCTTCTTTCTCCTTTCCCCATAGAGCAACATCCACACAAATAGGATGCAGTTTATTATTATTAGTGACCCTGCTTCTTGTGGTGTTTTTCAACACCAGCCAGAAAAGGCCCCTGTCTCAAGCATTCATGAAACAATCTAAAAATTAATAACAAGGGGGAGGGGATCCATGCCATTAAAATAGCTCTGTTAAGTCTGCCCTTAATACTCCTGCCCCAGGATATGACATGCCTTTAGACAAATACACAACATAAATCAGCACAAGAATCCTTTGATCCCAATTCCATCACATAACATGCACATTGGGCCAGGAAAAACAATTAATTTTGCTTCTCTTGCTTTACAGGGATTAATTAGTAGGAGAAGTGGGAGAAAAACTAACAGCAGGTATGGGGCCCACAATCACTGCCGGAGATTTAAGCCTGAGGAATTTGAGTTGACAGTGAAAAACCTGCTTCCCACAAGGTTTTCCTATTGGTTTTCTATTGTTGCCTAGTTAACTTTAATAATAGCCAGCCAATAGAAAAGTAAATCAGCAGGAGGTGGCAATCTCCAATGAAGCCTTCAGCCACCTCCTGCCAGCTTCTTCCTGGCATGAACAAAGTAAGGCATCACAAATAAGACACAAACAAAGCTAAAGAACATCTCAGACAGTGTGGGGTTCTCTAAAGGTTAGACACATCTATCCAGGGACTGATATCAAAGTCTCTTTCACAAGCCCATGAGTTTTGATTAAAAGGTTTCTCATCTTTTTATTTTATTTTTTTTTAAAGAAAACACCTCTTTTTATTTATTTATTTATTTATGTCTGTCTGAGTATTAAAAAAAAAAGGCTTTTATCAGAGTGACCAGAAAAGAAAAATGACATGTCGCTCAAAATAATTGAAGCGTATTTTTTCTATCCCATGCAGACAACAGTGGCTATAGAATCCTTTTGCAATTTAATCTATTCCCTTAAGTTGGCCAAGAGAATAGTAGCATTCTTCAACGGCTTTCTTTGCCACTGAAACCAAAAAGCAACAGCCCACAGTAACATAAGGAAAAGGGGAATGGTCTCGATCAGTCAGGATTAGAATGTCAGATTGATTATGATGGCACCCAATGGAGTATATATTTTTTCTGCTTTAAAAAAAAATCACCTAAACTTTGCCTGTGTATCAGTGATTGTGGCCTCCCCTTTAACTGTACAATTTAGAAGCATAGGATTGGCTCTTCGGAGTATCAAGTTTTAAAAGACTAAAATAAACAATATGTAAGGGTTCTGCTCCAGATTCTCATCTGATTTGTTCATTTGGAAGAATCAAACATCACTATGTTGGAGGTCTAATTTTCCCAACAGTCATTAATCCAGCAGCAATATTGTTGTTTGCATTGTAGCTGGCTGTCATATTAGTTAAACCCAGGATAGGGCTATCCTGGGTTTGTGATCCTGTGGTTAACCCTGATGTAGAATGTGGTGGCCAACTTTCAGAGTGGGGTATTGAGCCTGTAAAAGCAACTTTGCTGTCTGCCAATCATCTCCTGAGCCAGGATTTTGCTTTGGACATGAACTCTATAGCCAACATGAATGCTTGACAGAGCCCCTTCGCCATTACAGACTTCTCAATAACCAATAGCATTTTGTTGCAATTATTTGGAAATGGGCCTTCCTTGTGATGGCCTTATATCTGGATTGATCTCTACTACGATATTCATGAGATGCTTATTGTTATCTCTGTTCAAGACCTATCTCTTCATCCACGCAGTCCCTGTATGAATATTACATGAATTGTTTTTGTTTTGTTTTTTGTCTTTGTTCCCTCATTTTTTCAATGAATACATTTTTGCACTGTTTTAATTTGTTTTTATTGTTGTATTTTTATTCATCTCTACTGCCAACTGCTTTTAGAAATGATTGCATGGAAAAGGGGGGGAGGATAAAAACATATTTCAGAACAAGAACAATAATAATTTTATTTATTTTGCCTGTGAGGGGGAGTATTCAAATTACTGTCATTAACTGTAACTGGCATGGTCCATTCTACCATCTCATTCCCATTTAAATTAAGCTCTCAATTCCATTATTCTCCTTGAGGAGAAAATGTGTTATCAACCCAGATGTGTTCACTTATTCCATTTTGCAGAATTGCCAGTAAACTCCTGCTAGCAAATGTCTGTCAATCAGCTGTACTCCATTCTCTTGAACAAAGACGCCCATCCCAGTTGTATTATAGGCATGTGATGTGTGATATAATGTCACACAGTCATTAAGCGAAAGCGAAGTGGTTCAAATCTCTTCTCACTGGGTGGTTGAGGCACGTCATCGATCATCCAGACTCAACCCTTAATCTACAAAGGGGGCTAATAATTGTGACTAGTTTTAAATTGATGATATATTTATCATATTGCACTAAAGTTATTTGTTTGACTAATCTTGCTTTTTTTAAAAAAAAAAACAACCACCAAGCATTTTATTGTTTGTAGCAGGATTATGGAGATGATGCGGTTGATGTGCTTTGCATTTCCAACTACAGCACAGTACAGAATTCATGAAGAAGTGACATTGCTTCTGGCCTATTCTCTGCCATCTGGAACATCACCCCTCTGAGATAGATCTTGCCCCCATTCTGGCCTTGTTCAAAAGAACTCTGAAAACCTGGCTCTTTTCTTTGGCCTTGGGTTAAGTGGGTGGCAGGTCCTGCGTGGTTGTTTTTTCTCCTGGCGTTGGGTTTTCTTAAATCTTGTATGAATGTTTTTTATAGTATGTCACTGTAAAGAGCCATGGAGATGGCCTTGAGGGAAACACTCAGAAGCTGTTACAAAAACAAAAAGGGCAGAAGCAGTCCTTAAACCTTGGGAAATGAAATGGTGTGACAAAGAGACTTGAACTAAGTCCTCGCTGACTCACTGGGGCATGAGGAAAAACACAGTCAGGCTTGCAAAATATTAACCTTGCAAAGCTCTACTGTCTTTCAAGAGAGGCCAAGAATTTTAGCTTTATTAGCGAAGACAACATGTCACCTTCAAGATACTTCACTGTCTATGGGGCATCTTGCTACAGCATTATATGCAACTGCTGAACCTATCATTGATGGCAATTACCCACTACTGGACAACTAACAGGATTTCATGCAATTAATTAGAGCTTCTTTTGATGATTTGGCTAGATCACTGGTGTCAAACCCGTTGTGTTACATCGCTGTCACATGACATTCGTGATGTTTTTCCCATTCGTTGAGCTGGGGTAGGCATGGCCTATGCGTGATGCATCCAGACCATGGGCTGCCAGTTTGACATCCCTGGGCTAGATGAACAACAGGTCTTGAAGGAAATATTCAGAAGATATTACAAAGACAAAAAGGGTAGAAAAAAAATTCTCAAGCCTTTGGAATGTATCAAAATTGTAGGTCAGAAATACAGATTGCTGTCTAGTTGATTTTTTCCAAAGTTTCTATAAACAAAATTGTTCCATTTCAAAAAAAAGTTCTGTGCATTTGGGGGGTGTTCTTAATTTCTTTTCCCATATCTCCTCGATTGGTATTAAAAAAAAAAAGATGAAATGAGGGGGCATAGGTGAAGAATCCTTGATTCTAAAACCAAAACCAAAAATTATTCTCTTTGGCAAATTATCTTTATTTGGAGAGACACAGAGATTTAACTTATATGAATTTTCATAAGTGGGGACAAAGCTTTCTAATTTTTTTTCTATTCTTCCAACAATGTTGATTAATTGCATAATTCATCAAAAAATATTATATGATGCTTCAGCATAACTCCAGGAAATTGAGATTACTTTGGATTAGAATTCTTAATGGAGGTAAATTTTTAATTTGGAGAAACTCTACTGTTTTTGCTGATTTTTTGAGACAATGGGACAAGATACCTATGTAATGTAGTTATATTTCCAAGCTTCAATTAAAATAACAGCAACAAAAGAAATGATATGAGATCTGTCAACATGCAACAAACAAAAAGTTTAAGCAGAAAGGACAACAAGATAATCTTGATTTTTCAGCATGTGTTAACAATTGGCTTTCTGGGGGAAAAAAGTTCTTATCTCTTTCATCTTGTTAAATCAGAAAACTTTAATATTTCCACTTTTATCTATTCAAAGACTGTTTGTGAATTGCCCAGAGTTTATGATTGTTGTGATAAGAAAAAGATTATGGAAGCCTTTAAGAAAAAATAATATTTGCATCTCACTCCCCCCCCCCCCCCCCCCCAAAAAAAAAGATAAAGCAGCTTAGTCTACTTATTTTATTTCTTGGATTTAAAGGCTCCAAAGGGACAGCTTACAATTTTTTAAAGAATACATTTTTAAAGGAGATCTTACTTGGAGGTCTTCCTTTATTTTACCTCCAGTCAGCCACACTGTAAGGTTTAGGTTACTGGTCCAAAGTCAGTCGGGGAAGTTTATGCCTAAAGATAAATTTGAATCTGAATTTCCCTGACCCTGGTCCATTGCTATAATTACTATGCCACACTGACTCTTTTAAAGCATAATTCTCAACCAGTATCACATATTTTGGATAAGACTTTTAAATGTGGATAAAGTCTGTGAAACATAAATTGTAAATACAGGTAGTCCTCGAGTTACAACCGTTCATTTAGTGACCGTTCAAAGTAGAGGTGGGATTCACTTACCTTCCCTACCGGTTTGCAAATGTGAGCATGTGTCCTGCACATGCCCAGTAGTTGCGCATTACATCCAGGTGGGTGGGCGGAGCCTCCTGCAGTCGACACTACTGGTTCGCACGATCTGGAGAGAAATGGATGAATCCCACCATTGGTTCAAAGTTACAATAGCACTGAAAAAAACGACTTATGACCATTTTTCACAGTTACAACCTTTGCAGCAGCCCCATGATCATGTGATCAAAATTCAGATGCTTGGCAACTGGTTCATATTTATGACCGCTGCTGTGCCACAAGGTCATGTGATCACCTTTTGTGACCTTCTGACAAGCAAAGTCAATGGGGAAGCCAGATTCACTTCACAACAGTGTTACTAATTTAAGAACTGCAGAGATTCATTTAACAAATGTGGTAAGGGTTAGGGTTAGGGTAAGGAAAGTGGTAAAATGCCAAAATATCACTTAGCAACATAAATTCTTGGGTCAGTTGTGGTTGTAAGTTGAGGATTCCCTGTAAAGTGATAGAATAATAGAATTGAATATGTAAACGTTGACAGCTCTATCATAGAGAATAGCTAGGAGACCGGGTAAAAAAAAAATGCAAAGCTCAACAATAAGAACAATAAAATCTCATGCCACCTAGTGTCTAAACTGAACAATGACCCACCAAAGTACTATAGAAAGAATAGCACCATTTCATCTCTGTAAAGTCCCTTTAAAGAAGAACAGGTGTGCCATTGTACAGTGTTTTTCTTAAATGAAAAGCCATTTCTTTTCTACAGCCAAAAAGCATATTGTGGGAATAATGGAAAATTAATCTTCTTGCCAATCCATTTGTTTAGGTCTTTTGCCAATGAAGAACTAAGGTAGTATTTTCCTCCTTTTTCTGAATTTTACACATGATGCCACTCTAGAGAGCCGATTTTTCTTTTCTTTTGATCAGCTGTATGCTTTTAAGCCAATGACAAAAGGGATGTTTTTAATTCATGGGTGCTATTTATTTTTTTAAAAGTATCTTTTAATTGATTTGCTTTTTAACAGTAATTATTTATTAGACTATGCTAAATGTGTTTTTGTACTTTATTTAATCAGGATTATTTGTTTGATTTCACGTTCTGATGTTCTTGCTAGCCACTTAGAGCACCAAGGAAAGATATAACAAAATAAAGAAACAGTGATGCTGCAATACAGCTTTAGATAGAACCTATTGGCATACTATATCTGAGCTGTAAAAAAATGTTACAAATAATTAGATGGCACCAAAGAGATACAGAGTATGCTTACCTTTTGCTGCCCTCTAGTGGTCAGGATTATGTAGCTCAAATATGGCACCCTTAATTTTAGGAATATGTGGGTATGAGCCAATTAAAGTGGCTATCCAGAAGAATATTCTGTTTATAATGTAAAATCTATAAATGATACAGAATATAGAAATGATTTCTTTCCTCTCCTATCTTCCTCCCTCCCTCCCTCCCTCCCTTCTTTCCTTCTCATCTCTAGATAGATTAATGATAGATAGATAGATAGATAGATAGATAGATAGATAGATGATAGATAGATAGATAGATAGATAGATAGATAGATAGATAGATAGATAGATAGATAGATAGATAGATAGATAATCAAACCACCACCGCCCTCCATCTTGTGTCTTGCTGGAAAAAATATTAAGCACAAATTGCAAAGGGACAAGACATTGTAGAAGATCCCAGTGCCTGGAAAAAAAATGAAGGAAATCAGTAAAAAGGTCAACAGAAGATGTGTTTGAATGCCGTGATAGCACATGATTAAGATGAATGTTAAAATGTCCATTGCAGTATCACAGTGCAAGTTTCCTTCTTTCATATTTGTATTGCAATATTGCATATTTTGCATGCAAGTATGTCAAGTGTAGAATTTGAATTTCAGACATATTTTGTCAGTTGCTTCTTCTTCCACTCCACCTCCAGATCCTAAACAGAAACCTATGAATACCATCAGTGATGACAATAAACAATTTACAAATAGTCAAAGGTTACTAAAGACTGGTTAGTATTGTAACTAACAATACTCCTGGTAAATTGATGCTCAACAGACCACAAATTATTATAAGTGACTGAATGATTAAACAACTATAATATGCAAATAATGTCTGGGGAATCAGAGAAAATAACAGCAGTCTGATTATTCAGACGGAGCCACCTCAGTCACATTCATTAGATATAATTCATGTCTCTTAATATATGAGGAATAATTTTAATATTAAACACATGTGACATTAGGGTCATGCAGAGCCAATCAACTGACTTTCAAAATAATTATCTTGAAGAATAAATCATGGCTTTATAGCTGACATCAAAGCAGGACTAGAAAGGATAATCAGTCACTGGAATAAGGAAGTTAAGTTATAGGATGTTTAGATAAAATCAACAATATTTCTTTCTGAAAAATATAACTTTCTGAAAAATAAAGTCAGGATGTGTTTGTTTGTTTTTAATTTTAGCTTGAAAAAAAAGGGTAGTTGACAAGATCTTATTTTCATTATCTACCCTGCCCAAAAAATCAGTGGAAAAGAAAAAAATATTGTACTATTAAAACTTGTTTTGTTATTATCTTTTATAGCTCCGGGGATGTCTGAAGGTATGGTCAAAACATTCATGAGAGTGGCAATGACAGTGTAATCGAAGCTGTTTTGTAGGTATGTTGTGTCAGATAAAATCCAGCTGGAGTTCCAAGCGCATCATCACAGGGACTGCTTTAACTGGTTTGATCACACCTAAGGACCACTTGATGTATATCATGCCCAGTTTATTTATTATTTTATTTTATTTTATTTTATTTTATTTTATTTTATTTTATTTTATTTT
>WNWU01000053.1:6022634-6038183 GCA_012654045.1 Ptyas mucosa | reverse complement strand
TTATTTTATTTTATTTTATTTTATTTTATTTTATTTTATTTTATTTTTTTATTTAAATTTTTATACCGCCCTTCTCCCAAAGGACTCAGGGCGGTATACAGCCAAGATAAAAAACCAACAATATAAAAGTTAAAAACAATTTAAAATTATTAAATAGTTTGATCAATAATCTAAAATAAAATAATCCATTAAAATAATATTTTAGGCCAGCCCTGCTTGATGGAATTGTAGTGTTTTAAAGGTGCGGCGAAAGGTACGAAGGTCGGGAATCCAACGAATCTCCAGGGGCAGCTCATTCCAGGGGGCAGGTGCCCCCACAGAGAAGGCTCTCCCCCTGGGGGTCGCCAGTCAACACTGTCTAACCGACAGCACCTTGAGGAGACCCTCTCTGTGGGAGCGTACTGGTCAGTGGGAGGCTATCGGAGGCAGAAGGCAGTCTCGTAAGTACACAGGTCCAGGTATTATCATACTCATGTAGTAAATTTCTGAGAAAGATATTTTAAATGTAGTTGTAAGTACATATGATTGTAAGAGGATGGGAAAAGTTAAAAAAAAGAAAAGAAAGATGTTTGGAAGAAGGATTGATAGCATTACCATTGCTAGCCAGCAAAATTAACAAAAGTCGGATGGACTGCAGAAGACCAGCAATTACTCTAATCATCAGATTTATAGCCCCCAAATGTTTATAGGTATATCATAGTTTTAATGGCATTTTCAAATAGTAGGACGTGGCCTCGTCATAACATAGTGCAAATTACAGGAAGGGATCCCAAACTGCAGGAAGCTCCAGTGTTACTATGGAATAGTTAACCAATGTTATTCTAGTCTGGAATTCTGGATGGTTGGATAACTCCAGCTTTACTGACAATGCACCGTCGCAATGTACTTTATGATGAGGAACTTTAAAAACAAAAGGAAGCCACCACATGATGCTCGTTTAATACATTAAACTGGAGCCCACAGAGTGGCAGCCCTAGGCACTCGTATACTACAGAGACTCTATTTGGTGGCTGCCAAACTTAAAAAGAAAACTTCTTTAAGTGTAAAGAAAATCAAATGGTAAGCTGATATGCTACAAAACCTAGTGCAAGGCTCCAATCAGCTTTAATTCTAAAAATGTCCCTTATCCTCACATAGATCCCATAAGCATTCCCAGAAAATAAAGCAAGTGAATTGTTGCAGCTCAGTGCTATGCATGAGATGCTACTGTAGATTTCATTTTACTCCCACCATAGAGAAATATAGTAAAAAAAAAAAATGCACCACATTCAGAAAAAGGGTGAGCATTTCCCTAAAAAGAAATAATGTAGAGATGCATCATTGTGAACGGAAAGCTTGAGTTATTCCAGACCAGGACTATTAATTAGCTTATTACATTCTTAGCCAACTACATTCTTTCCAGTACATATGGACTAGTTAGATACTATTCTTCCTCCACAAGCAACTTCACACTTAGATTGCTATGAAGTACTCTATGTGGGACTACTACTTTATGTGCAACAACCTTTGCAGTTAGTCCAGAAATTGCAGCTGGTGCAAACTCCAGTGCCCAGGTTGCAAAGTGGCAACCTGTCCTGCTCGTGCTATGACTTTCTTGAAGCAACTGCACTGGTGGCCAATTAGCTAATATTGCACAGGTTTTGCTTCTGAAATACAAGGCTCAGATAACCTTGCAAGCAGATTACTTAAATTTCACTGTTACAAATCTGATTTCTCCCTGGGATTTTAGGGGATTATTGAGGGGATTATTGTGTTATGTAATTAGGACTCCAGAGTGTCATCCTGTGTGATTTGGCAGGTGAGTATAAATGTTGGTACCTGCATTTTCAAATGTTCTCTCTCTCTCTGAACTTCCAGGGAAGAAATGGTAAACTGAAGATAGCTCCAATAAAAATCAGAGCCAATTACCACAGCAGAATTAAGAATAGACCATCTCTTCCTAATTCCTGTTCAGACAAGGCGAGGACTTGACATTACCCACAAGTGCTCCAGACAGTTGTTCTTTGCCAGGAGCCCACAAGACAGCAATATCCGAGACGTTTGGAGTTCTGGAGATAAGGGAATAACCAACTTTTTGCTCAAACTGTAGTGGGTTAATATACTTTCTTTTCTAATCACTTTAAAAATTACTTGTTAACTGCTTTTTAGCTATTAGGAAACTTTAGATCAACAGATTTTACAGTCCTGGGAAAGTTTCCTTATCCAGTTTCCTTTAATCCTATGTCAAAGAAGTTTTAAATACAAGTTTAAAGATTTAAATATATATGGGGAAAAACACAGTAAAATGATTATTTTAACTTTGATTTTTGGAAAGTTTCAAAAAGATTAAGGATCCAGATGGATTTAAAATAAGATTTTTGGAATTAATTATAACACTCTTTTCCATGGGGAAATGCTTTTGTTTTGAATTCTGTTAAAAAGACACAAAACACGATAGGATGAGACTTTGAAAGTTGGACATAAAGACAATCAGCTTACAATTAAAGGAGAAGGAAAGTTAAAGTTGACCTAGTAAGAATGGAGCAAAACATTTTAACATTGGACATATTTTTGAACAATGCACAGAAGTTAATTTTAAGAGTGTCTGCATCTATAAGGCAGTTTAAAAGATGTTACAGAAGAGGAATAAATTTTACTGGATAAGACTGCCATCCATCCAAGATAAACAGATAGGAAAAATGACTAGATGAACTAATTCTAATTTATTATAAGGTTACATTAACAGAATCTTGCAAGTCTGAATGTGCAAGCTTTCTGCTATTACTTTTAACCACTTAATCCATGAGAGAGGGTCCCTCCTAAATTTCTTTCCTTGACTGTTTAAGCCACTGATGGATCTTTTCTTTGATTATTTCCTAGGCAGTATTTCTTTCCATCATTCTCCAAAGATGTCCACACATTCCATTACAAAACTAAGACTGATTATAGATTTAAAAATTGCAGGCTACAAGAATTATATGGGGAAAATATGCTACACTGGACCTACAAATGAAATTGGTGTATGCCTTAATAATTAAAAGGGATATGCAAATAACACTTTAAAAGAGTAACCTGGAAAACTTTTCTATACTGTATTTACAAAAGAGACTTGTTAAAACTTTGGGAAACTTTTGAGAAGGGGAGGGGAAGCAATCAAGTTCTAGGACATTAGTTGAAGGGGATAAAGATTGTTAAAAGTAAAAGGAAAGAACGTAAAACTGATTTATTTATCAAGATTTAAATAGGTATCTTATCTCTGGTAATTTTAATGAAGTTTTGCTCATCAAGGTTGAACGACGAGTCTTTAAGGATTTGTTTATAGATAAGAGGTAGGATATGGGAAGATGTAATTTGTATTTTAAGAGAAGTTACTAAATTGTTTATATTTGTTGTGGCGAAGGGGAAAATAATTTATATATTTCTTTTCCTTCTCTTTACTAATTTATAATATTTATTATTTCTTTCTTTTTTCTATTTACTTTTTTTCTGCACTTTTATTTTCATTCTTTTATTTTTTTTAGTTTGTATACACTTTTATTTTTCTAATTGTAATGTTTAATAAAATTATTATTTTAAAAAGGAATGCTCTCTCTTATGATATTTGGGAGGTACCTATTGTTATTTTTTCAAATATTTTCAAATGTTATATTTTTGCTTTATATGAATATATTTGTTCTCTCTCTCTCCTGTTCTTGTCATTGTGTGTTTTATATATTATAAACCTTTTCAAGATACTTGGCTTAGGAAGCAGTATAAAAATAGATCAATAATATAATATTTACCTTTTATTATCATATCTGATGTCTACATGTTTTCATTGCAAGCTCGTTGTAATTCAGGACGGAAAAGGACAGAGGCATGATTTCTTCATCATTTCATCTTATAAAATATTCTAAGGTGGACAGCCTTTTGCAACAAAAAAGGGAAAGAAGGAAAAAAAAAGAATGACTTAATTAATTTGTGTCACCTTTAAGATTAATATTATTCTGCATAGACTTTCCTAAATCAATCATCAAATAAAGGGATGGATTTTTTTTTACGTGAGAGAATATATCATTACATATCACCTCATTTGTAGGTGAAAATAAAGAGATAGTTTAATTAAGCCATCCTAGCATTGTGTGTGTGTGTGTGTGTGTTTAGGTTTAGGTTTAGGTTTATTTGGATTTATATACCGCCCTTCTCCCGAAGGACTCAGGGCAGGGAACAGCCAAAGATAAAACACATACAATATAAAATTTAAAAAACAATTTAAAACATAATAAACAAATATGGCCCATACTAATTAAAACACCCCTTTTTAAAAGCAAATTAAAATTAAGCAATTTAAAAAGAATTAGGCCAGCCCAGCTTGTTGGAATAAAAAAGTCTTGAGGGCACGGTGGAAAGTGCACAAATCCGGGATCCTCCGTATCTCCGGGGGGAGCTCATTCCAAAGGGCAGGTGCCCCCATAGAGAAGGCTCTCCCCCTGGGGGCCACCAGTCAATACTATTTGACTGACGGCACCCTGAGGAGCCCCTCTCTGTGGGAGCATACTGGCCGATGAGAGGCTACCAGTGGCAGAAGGCAGTCTCGTAGATACCCAGGTCCTAAGCCATGGAGCGCTCTAAAGGTGGTAACCAATACTTGAAGCACACCCAGAAGACCACCAGAAGCCAGTACAGCTTGTGCAGGAGAGGTGTCACATGGGAGTGCCATGTCGCTCCCATAACCACCCGCGCAGCCGCATTCTGGACCAGTTGGAGCCTCTGGGTGCTGTTCAAGGGGAGCCCCATGTAGAGAGAATTACAGTAGTCCAGGCGGGAAGTGATGAGGGCATGAGTGATTGTGCATAAGGAGTCCTGATCCAGAAAGGGATGCAACTGGCAAATCAGGCGAACCTGATAGAAAGTCCCCCTGGCCACACAGCCGTCAGATGCTCTTCTAAAGACAGCCGTGTATCTATTCTGTCCCCGACTCACACATGCACCCAAACAGCCAGCCGGGGGTTAAATAGCTTTTCAAACACCCAATGTCAGTTATCAGAAACTTGGCAGCAACTCCGTAGCTGCCTGCCAAAAGCTTTACTCCAAGAAGGAGGGGTTGTTCCTTCACCAGATAATACAAACAAAATACACACAGTTTTAACAGTCCAGTTCGTAAATTAAATCCACAGCAGATTAGGTGTTGTTTTCCAGAGGTGCAAGTGACTTGCCAGAAGTTTCAGCTTTGTCCGTCACAGAGTCTGACTGGCCACCACACTCCCCTATATAGCCTGTGGGGTGTGGTCCAGTAACTCAGCTTAATCTCTGGCACGCCTCCTCTTCTGCTGCGTACATTTGTCTCACCAACGCTGGCGTGGATCCAGCCACAACTTATCTCCGTCGTTGCTATCCAACTGATCAGAGACACCTGGCTCCTGGCCAAACTCTTCTCCTTCGGCAGACACCTGAGGCATTGCCAGAGAGGAGGGTCCTGGAGAGGGAGGCCTGGCCGACTCCTCTCCTTCATGTTTGGAGCCTTCTTCCTCCGATAAGAGGGGCTCAGGGGTCAGAGCCATAACAGTATCCAGGAGGACACCCAAGTTGCGAGCCCTTTCCGTGGGGGCCAGCGACTCGCCCCCCAATAGTCAGTGATGGCACCAACTGACTATATCTGGACGCCGGAAACCACAGCTACTTGGTCTTGGATGGGTTGAGCCTGAGCTTGTTTCTCCCCATCCAGATCTGCACGGCCTCCAGGCACCGGGACATCACTTCAAGGGCATCACTGGGGTATGTATACACACACATTTATCACTAGATTTTTCAAGTCAAATGCTGGACAGGTAGTCCTTGACTTGCAACCATTCATTTAGCGATCATTCAACATTACAATGACACTGAAAAAAGTAATTTATTACTGGTCCTCACCTTTACAACCGTTGCAGCATCCCCACCATCACATGATCAAAATTTGCTTGGCAATTGGCACATATTGACCATGGTTGCTGTATTCTGGAATCACTTGACCACCATTTGTGATTTCCCAGCCAGTTTCTGACAAAGTCAATTGGGGAAGCCAGATTTGCTTAATGACTACATGATTCATTTAACAGCAGAGCTTTGCTTAACAGTTGTGGCAAATCAGGCGTGACACACTTAACAACTGGCTTGCTTAAGCAATGGAAATTCTGGCCCCAATTCTGGCCCTAAGTCAAGCACTACCTGCATTTAGTCCATATTTAATAGTCTCCAAAACAACCTTTTATTACCCACTTTTCCAAAACCACAACCATGAGAATAGCCATGGTGATGCAATGGTTAGAATGCAGTACTGCAGGTTAATTTTGCTGCTGCTGACTGCCAGCAGTTCGGCAGTTTGACTCAGATTTTATTCTCAAAGTACCTTGCAAATCTGTTGCAGCAGATTTTTCAACTCTGAAATTTCTGGAACTCAGCAGTAATCATCAAGCACCCGATTCTGCTGGACAGTTACTTGAGGTCCAGAGGAGGTCATCAAGGCACATTCTTTGAGTCCTTCACTGCTACATAGCAGACATGACTCTATGCACTAAGACTTGTGCAATCAAATTCAAAGTGAGTCTTTTATTATTTCTGCTCTTGCTATTTTTGGTGTGTTTCTTTGCCCAGAGCTCTTCTCTGCCCAGAGTAAATCAGGGCATAGGCTAACCTCCACAACACTAGAAAGGGCAGTCAGGATACCTGTGTCCATACTAATAGCTATGAACTTAGCATTGTGAACTTTAATTTTATTTCCATTGTATAAGAATAGTCAGTGTTTTTGTCTCTAAGAAATGTATGTCAGAGTGGGCAGCAAATCAGGCGTTATACCCTTATAGTATATGCTTACTTACATAAATCTTTCCTTCCAATCTCTCTAATAAAAACATCAATGCTCACATTTACAGTATACATGAAATAACTAGGTAAGGCTATTTGGCTTAAGGGTCTGTCAGAAGTACAATTTAGATGGGAAGGAAGTGATTGGAGATCCTGTCTCCCCACTAAGAAAAAAAAACCCAGTTGACAATAGTTGGATGAGGGACCTTGCTGCAATTTGGACATCACAGCAAACTACATTGAAGACTTCAGAAGGTCTGCTTATAGTCCGCAGGCTACAAATTATCCATATATATCAGAGAAAAAATGTTATTATGCTATGTGTTTCCCAGAGGCAATGAATTTTGAGTTGATTTTGTGGAAGCATTTAATTGGAAGAGAAGCTCCATATATAGAGAGACTATTAATCAGAATTATATATTCTAATAATATGTATAATTATATTATATTAATATAATATATAACAATTATAAAAATTATTTAAGGGATTAGTATCCCTCTTGTTGTAGCAAATGGGTTCCTATTAGCTATGTATATCATTTGCCCCTTTGGGGATAGAAGCTGTAGTATCAGAGGAGGTTTCAGAAAAGTTTATTTAAGGCCAGCAGCCCCACTGCTACCGATAATAGGTCTCTAGTGCTGTCTTCAGAGGTGTTTTATTAGACAGATTTTAAGAAGAAAAATCTAGAAACAAGTTAAAAAACATTTGCCATGGATGAGTTGGAATTTAACTGTTCTGCTTTGAGAAAAACATTTACCAGTGTGTGATTTGAGAGAAATGGTATGTCACCATGGCCCATAGCGATAGAAAGGATTCAAGCAGCAAAAAATTCCTAAACACTAATATTTTTCCTTCCTCTTTCATGTTTTAATACCCTTCCCTTCAAGAGGAATAGCTAGTAACACCCTAGTTATATTAAACAAAATACATCATTGGCAGCAGAAGTAACGTTCAGCAAACACATGGATTTAAATTTATTTGTGTGAAGAAATGTAGCCCAGTCATTATTAAAGACAATACATTTCTTAAGAATATTATGAAGATGAGATTCGTCAGATGATCTTGTTGGTAAATATATACTGAAAAAAAGGGAGGGAGAAATGTAAACAGCATTAAGAAATGCATATGAATTATAATTAACCATTAAAGCAGATGCTTAGTTGTTATATGAAAAAAAGTTTCAGAAATAAGTAAATAGATAAAACTGCCCATGCATTAAATAGTTAGCCAGCTGAATTTGAGATAAAATTCTTTGCACTTTGGCTGGTTATTTGTCAGGAGTTTACAGAGAAAAATTATTCCAGATAAATGAATAAAGAGAATAGGCTCCCTCATATCAGACAGATGTTTTGATAATAAGTTCGCACAGAGATACAGACAGAAAAGGGAGAATCTGAGAGGAGTAGGGGGGATCTGAGTCCAAAGACATGCTCCTAGGTCAAAAACAATCCCATTGACTCAGCCACAGGAGGTCACATTAGGCAGCTACCCCCTTAAAAAAAATGCCTCAAGCAAAGTAGAATGGTCACCTCAGCCATAAAAAAACATTTAGAAGACCAAGGAATGTGAAAAAGTGGGAAAAGATCCTAGGAGGAAAGCAGAGCTCTGAGAAACTATATTCATGGGCTTCCCATTGCCTTTGAAATCTCATTACGTCATAGTTCCATCCTGACCTCATGAAGGACATGGTGCATTATATCCAATGAAATTCCTGACTGCTCTGTCCAATCAGATATACATTTAATCTATATATAAAGCCTTTCTTTGCCTCCAGCACTGCCCATAAACCAATTTGAGTTTCAGTAAAATGTATCCTGGTCTGCAGTTCAAATATACCCCTAACATTGTACTAAGGGGAAGCAGCCATGTGCAAAACAAATTCAGGATGGAATTATTTTGGGGCAAACTGATGTGGTAGACAGTGTCTCATATCTTTGCCCTGGCTGGCACCTTCATTGATGAAATCAAGAAAATAGAGCACAAATGTGGCACCATGGTTACAAGGATAGAAACAATTACTTAGGCCAACTACATGTTTTTAAAATAAGATGCAAAAAAAGAGGTAGAGGGGGAAATGTATAAGTCTCATGGCTGACATTATTATGGCTGTAGCATAAAGGCATGCTGGCTATGGAGGTTAGACACATCTGGAGTCAGGAAAAGCCATATGGAAAATAAAGAAGTTCTCAAAACTACAGAAAGTGCGGGTTTAGCTTAAAGTAAGCAGCTTCAGGAAAGCACATGATGAGATGGATAAATATGGACAAAAATTAGAGGGGAGGGAGGAAAGAATGTTTTTAGTCCTATTTTTAATACAAATCAATTTGATTTGAACCTTTGTTTCCACAGGGGCAGCAGTATGTATGTATGTATGTATGTATGTATGTATGTATGTAATATATGTATGTATGTAGGTGTGTGTGTATGTGTGTATGTGTGTGTGTGTGTATATATATATATATATATATATATATATATATATGTATGTATGTATTATATATATATTTAAACAAATCATGGATTCAGAGAAATGTTCATAAAAATGCTGCCATCATAAAAAAGTACATAGCACAGCACACATTTTATCTATTTCTCTGTGAATGGAGAAATGTATACAGTAATGGAGAAATGCCTTTACAATCAGACAACAATCTCTGCATATGCTTATCTTGTTATAGTATGGAAAAATAAGCACAACTATGGCAACAGGATTTTGAAAAATATAAATAAGCTGAAACACATAGATAAACTAACCACAGTAAAAGTATCCGTCTTTTTTTATTTACTCTGATATACTAGCAGTCTGGAAGGAAATGTGGTTCTAGTTAACATAGAAATCTATGTTACATATATTCATCTCAATAGCACTTGGCATCTAAAATTTACAGGATAGGTTTCCTGCCAAACTGCATAACATCCACTATATAGCAATTTGAGAATACCTAAATAATCCAATTTGTAGAAAAGTGGCTATGGTGGAACAGCATAAATCCTATATTTGCCTCAAGAATGGAGTGTCACCAGAAAAGGAATCTATTAATTTCTTTGTAAAGGTGAAACAGCACAGATAAAAAAGGCAAGGTGTGAAACATTGGTTAAGGGCTGTAACTAACAACTCAATGCCTCAGGCTAGTCCATATCTGGAGAAATATATCCTGAGGTAACAATGTGTCCACAAAGGAGCTGTTTTGTCAGGTTTCTACCTCCTTGCCCTCTGCTTCATGCATTTATGTTTGTACATAACCAAGTGGCAATTTTGAGTTTTTAGTATTTCTACCTGGAAGCAAAGATTTTGTCAGAAGATGTCTTCTATCTTGCTGACAAGCTCTTCACAAACAAGGTATGTCGACCCATCTCCAACAGCTTAGTGTCATTCCTTGGGGCGATGTTTACGTGGAAATTGAATTAAAAATTGTAGTTTGTTTTCTCATGATCCTGAAATGTAGGAATCTAGTTCAAATGCACACATGGGTCTCAAAATTAACAATAAGGAGATTCCAATTCATAATAGCTAATGTGTACCATCTATACTAATATTACACAAAATGCTTTATTTCTCTGATGGTGTTTCTCAAGTGCGCTTTAGAAGGCCAAAATTCAAAGTCCTTGTTGAAAAGTCTATTCACACATGTCCTACAATATGGTTTAAACTTCTCTGTAGCTTTTAATAATTTGTCATCTAGTTACCATTAATGGGACAAGAGGAAAGCCACATACAGCCACAAGAAGAGAATAAATTAACATAGGAAGAAACTAACACCTTTTCACCTCATCGTTATAAATGGTTACATATATTCATGCAAAATTTTAATTATTATACAAGCACATAATTGCAATGTAACCAGAAACAATTTGGAACCATTATGTCTAAAATGTAACTAGGACTGTTTTATATTTTATCACAGTTCTTCAAAAAGTGTAGAATGTAACACAACTTAAAAAAAACTCATGAAACAGAACACTCATTCAGCTCCTTATAGCAACAGTGCAAAACTTTTTTCTGGGGCAAAAACAGTTATAGAGCATAGATAGATATATAAAGAAATAAAGGGAGACTAGTATAATCTATTTCAAGCTATTTAGCTCTCATCAGTAGCGATACCTTTCTGGGATTTCTTTGTCAGTAAATATAAATTTACAAAAATAGTTTGTCGTGAAAGCGACTGTCTGAGGGCTCCTGGATTGGGGCTGAAAGGCAAAAGGAAGCAGTATGCTCCTTCCCATATTTGAGTAGACCAGGTTGCTTCAATAGAAAACCCATATATATATATATATATATATATATATATATATATGAAAGTCAAGAAAAATAAAGAGAAAAGGTGCAAAAGATAAGGAGAAAGGGAAAAAAAGATACTGACTTTTTTCAGTGCAGTTGAGTATAAGAAAAGTTACAACCTCAACCTTTTCCTTTACATTTCTAATGATTTCAGACCACTCCTATAACAACAAAGTCAATACAGTCATAAAACAAACGAACAAACAAAAAAGAAATCAAAGTTTCATTTTTTCCTGTTTTGAGCACAAAATCCAGAAGCAGTTTCCAAGTGGAAACAGAAGAAGATAAATTCTTCTTTTTTAATTAAGATAACCAATTTTGCCATCGCCACCAACTCAATCACCTTTACCATCCATTCTTCAGTTGTGGGAATCGATCTGTCTTTCCATCTCTGTGCATACAAAATTCTCATTGCAGTCAATGTATATAATAACAAAGGTCAAAACTTTCTTCCAAGCACTTAGTCCATCAGACCTGAAAAGACAGCCATATAAAAGTATTAGCTCCCAGTATAGAAGCTGGTTGAAAAATATGTTGCCATGAGTTGTGCTGCCTTGACTGTTGAACCTTGGTCTACTACAAACAATAGTCCAGAAAATCAATATAATACATACTGTGTTTGGCTATCTATAATGTCTTTCATTCTATTTTGGGTTTGAGTTAAAATAAAAAAGATACTAGGTGCATTTCAAAAACTGAAACTCTTTTCTCAGAAAAGACACAATAATTTTATGACACTGCCAGTAACTTTATTTTAATATCCCCTTTTTCCCTGAGTGCACCTCTGCAATTTGTACATTAAGAAAAAGCATTCTTTTAAAATCTAAAGGCTAGATATCTAGCAATGCAAAGCTAAAAGGAAGGTTTTACCTGAATAAGTCTTTCCAGAGGCAAGAAGAAATCATAGGAGCTAATGAAGCCTTCAAGTAATAATTGGAAAACATTTGCTTCGAATTAGACATCCCTCTAAGTACATAAAGTGCCAAATCATTAGCATCCACTATGAAATAAAGTTTGGGTTTTATTAACTACAGAGCAAAAGTGACTTTTATGTTTTTTGTTCTGGACAGTGATTCTTCAGCACCTAAAGTTGGTTTTCAAACCTACAGCTTACTAAGTTTAATAGAATGAAACCAAATTATATTGAAAAGGTCATCATTACAGTTTAAAAATCATATTAATAAGAACACTAAAAAAATAATTGAATTGCCTTCTACTAAATCATATCCTTGGTTAAGATTATCCATTGTTGACTACACTGGCTGGTGGTAAATCTTCAGAGTCCCAGGCAAAATTTTATTTCATCTTTGCAAACCTAATCATGTGAAGAATCAAAGCTATCAAATCTTCAGTATGTGAATGTTTTCTCTAGCACCTTGGGAAGCCATAAAGCCAGCCATAAAATATATAAGAAGTATATCTCAAATTCACTTTCTTTCTTTCTTTCTTTTTTTGAACTTGTTTTTTCCTTCCAGCCTTAATTTTGTTCCATCCCACTTTCACATCAATTTGCATTAGGAAAGGGGGAAGTTAGCACAAAAAGGGTTTTATCTTTTGCTTATTTTTTTCTGATACATATTTTATCTATGTTCTTTTTCCCAAGATATGCACCATAAGGTAATACTGTTTTCTGAGTTGTGAACTGCATCACCAAATTAAGAAAAGTCCAGCACCTGTGTAGATATTTAGGAATTGCAATTTTGATAAATTTGCATTAAAATGTAAAAGCAATGATTTTCTCTCTCTTCCAATTCCTTTAAAATACCTAAGAGATTAGGAATATCAGATTACCACTGTGTGGCATATTCATTATGCAACCATAAAGAAATCTGGGAGACCAGGATCTGTGTCATGAAACAGATTTTGAAAAGGAACCAAAGATTCACATTTACAAAATAGGTAGACACAGAATCGGGTAAATTTGATATTCATATTTAAAATAAATTAAAAATAAATATAGGTAGAATATAATCCCATCAGGCATCAGTTTTTGCATTTGGGAGGGGAAAAAAATTGGCACCACCATGCCTGAATTTTTTCCCTCGGGCACTCAATATGGACAATTTTTAAAAACACCCAGCACCATTTTTAAGCATGAAATTCCATCCTGAATCTCATACTGGCATTTGTTTTTCTGTTCAGCTGGGGGGGGGGGGATGGTGTTCAAATTGATCTATCTATCTATCTATCTATCTATCTATCTATCTATCTATCTATCCACCAGGTAACATAACAAGCACCATTTTTACACCTGAAATTCCATCCCGAATCTCAGTCTGGCCTCAGTTTTTCCATTCAAGTTGAAAACGTTTTTAACTTCTAGGCTTCTTTTGTCACTGACCCTGGCATTAGGAATTTTCTTCCCCGAGCACCTGATATGGTCTATTTTTAAAAACAGCAACCAGTACCATTTTGAAGCATGAAATTCCACCATGAATCTCGTCTCAGCATATTTACGTTCAGGTTGAAAAAACATTTCGCCTCCAGGCCTCCCTTGTCATTGAGCCTGGCATCAGGAAAACAGAAATCAGCACTATTTTTAAGCATGAAATTTCACCCCAAATCTCATCCAGAGGTCTGTTTTTGTATCTCAAATGAAAAAAAAAATGCCTACCTGGCATCCATTGATGCATTCAAATTTTTTTAAAAAATGGTTTCCCAGACCATCACATCCATGACCCTAGCATAAGGAATTTTCTTCCTCAGACACCTGATATGGCTGATTTTTAAAAACAGCAAACAGCAGCATTTTAAAGCATGAAATAGCACCATCTAAAGCACAAATTTCCTTCTGGCATCCATTTTTGTATTCAGGATCAAAACAAGTTTGGCTTCCCAACCCTTCACATCTCTGACTTCGGCGTCAAGAATTTTCTTCCCCAAACACCTGATCTGATCATTAAAAAACAAAACAAAATAGTAAACAGCACCATACTTAAGCATCCAATTTCACCTTTAATCTCATCCCGGTGTCCGTTTCTGTATTCAGGATAAAAAATATTTGGCTACCCAACCCCTCGTGTCCCTGACCCCGGCATCAGAAATTTCCCTCCCTGTGTTATAGAAATGGCTACTTTATATTATTATGTAAAAGTAAAAAGTTGAGGTTAGATGTTAATGCTTTATTTTACTGCATCAAAGGAGTCGGAAGTCAATGCCTTTTTTTCTTTTTTTTCCTTGCTTTCTCCTCCACTATCCGCTTCCCCTTTTCCTTCCCTAATTTCTCTACTATTTACTTTTGTATTCTCTTTTATGCCATATTATAAACTAATAAGAAAATTGAATGTCAAGAGAAATTTTGTTATTCCCTAGACATCTCATATGGCCGATTTCTAAAACAGCAACCAGCACCATTTTTAAGCATGAAATTCCACACTGAATCTTGTCCAGGAATCCATTTTTACATTTGGGATCAAAACAAATTTGGCATCGTAACTCCTCATGACCCTGACCCTGGCATCAGGAATTTTATTCCCTGGGCACCTGATATAGTTGATTTTTTAAAAAACAGCAAACAGTGCCACTTTTAAGCACACAATTCCACCTAGAATCTCCTCCCAGAATCTGTTTATGCAGTTAGGATTTTTTTTTTTAAATGGCCTCCTAACACATTGCATCTCTGATGCCAGCATAAGGAATTTTCTTCCCAGGCACTTTTTTTTAAAAATTTGATTTATATGCCGCCCTTCTCCGGAGACTCAGGGCGGCTTACAATGCACTAAGCAATAGCCTTCATACTTTTGTATATTTACAAAGTCAGCTTATTGCCCCCACAAACTGGGTCCTCAATTTCTAAAACAGCAATCAGCATAATTTTAAAGCATGAAATACCACCCTAAATCTTGTCCTGGCTACCATTTTTGCATTTGGGATGAAAAAATAATTGGCTTTCTAGTCCCTCATGTCCCTGACTCTGGCATCAGGAATTTTCTTCCCTGGGCATCCAATATTGATGATTTTTTAAAATGGCCACCAGCACTATTTCTAATCTCTTCCCAGTGTCCATTTTTGAAGAAATTTTGAAGAAATTTGGCCCACCACATCCTTGAATCTGGCCTCAGGAATTTTCTTCCCCTCGCACCACATATGGTTGAGTTTTAAAAACAGCAACCAGCACAATTTTTAAGGGTAGGTGGACATAGGTTTTTCCCACACACACACCTTCTTTTGCCCTAGCCTGGATGATCAATTTTGGTGTTTTGTATAGTTAGCTTGGTCTTTCGGAAATCATGCCAATATTATATTTTATGAATGGAAACATATTTTCCTTAGGCTAAACCAGCAGCCATTTCAGTGGAGAAAGGATGGGGAAGGATTTCTTTTTATTGGGATTTTCTTTTCTTTGAGACATCATCCTTGGGGAGGAGAATCTTTTATTCCGGGGGGGGGGGTATTCCTTTTACACTATTATCTATCATCTGTCTGTCTGTCTGTCTGTCTGTCTGTCTGTCTGTCTGTCTGTCTGTCT
>WNWU01000053.1:5988856-6022624 GCA_012654045.1 Ptyas mucosa | reverse complement strand
ATCTATCTATCTATCTATCTATCTATCTATCTATCTATCTATCTATCATCTCTACCTACCTACCTACCTACCATCTCTTCAAAGGGATCAAAATATATTTTTGTATATTTTCCTAAGGAAAAGCACATACAGTTGACTAAATTTTTTTGAAGAATTAGATTATTAATGAAGGTTTGGTTATTAACTTTTGCTTTAAGTTCTAAGAACATATTTTATTATTGCTAATAAAATTCTTAATATTAAGCCATATTAACATTCAAGATATCATTGAGGAGTCATAAACATATTTCTCAGTTTTAAAAGCTGCAGGGATTAGAGAGCAAGCTAAAATCCTACTTGCTTTCCATCCTCTTATGCTTTTCCAACTTCATTTCCAACCAACTTCATTGGTTTCATCCAACAAGATAAAGAATAAAATTGATGACAATAAAAGGATTTTTGTGCTTTATTTAGCCAATATGAATGATCATAAATTTAGTCAGAGAATTCATATAATATGAACTGAGCTATACTATACATTGCTTAGTTATTCTGTAATTCAGTTATTGTCAAATTTTAGCATTAGAAAGCAGCACTAATATTTTTATATATTCTTTATACACAAAATCATTAATACCACACAATGGCATCTGTGAATCAAAAGCAGGCATTAGAAAATATATAACTTGAATTCATCAGTAGTTATATATTATCTAATATCTGCCTTTGATTCACAGGTGTCATTGTTACAGTTTTAATAATTCTGTGCATAGAATGCATAAAAATATAGTGCATAACTCTAATGCTAAAAATGTGACAATAGCTTGGATTCAATTAGTTGGACATATTATGTAAATACCTAGTTTTCTAGGTATTTGTAATGCTGAAAAAAATAGAAGAGAAACAGAGGATGATGGCAGCAAGGTGGATGGACTCACTTACATTGGCAAGATTGGGAGACATGAAACACTAGAACGGGGTAGATTGTCATGCAGAAAATTTATCTAAGTGGTTTTAAGAGCTGAAAACTACTTGATGGCACATAATCAATCATAATTCAATAAAGTTGGATTAAAATATTGAGATTTGCTTTCAGAATGATTTTCCTAGGACACATTAATGTCTGAATCAAATCCTTTTTCAAGGGAAGAACTAATTCCATACATGGAAAATGTCTTTCTTTCAAAGATATGGAACCTTTGAGTCAACTCTTTCAGATGTTTATTTAAACACTCTACCAAACTTCCTGGCAGTTTAAACTGCTTCATGAGCCAAAAGGACAAGCCACTATAAACTTTGCTATTAAATAACAGCATGGTAATCCCAAAAGTGCTTTTTTCAAGAAGCAACTGGACTTTTCTGGTTTTTCTTTGAAGATGTTTTGCTTCTCTTCCAAGAAGCTTCTTCATCTCTGACTGGATGGTGGGAAATAGGAGGATTTATACTCCTTGCAGACGGCTGATCATTGCATTCTTTTAGGGAATTGTTAAGGCCACCTGGAGGTTTATCTGTGTTTTCAGGCTCACCTGAGCGTTGCAAATGGCTGTGAAGCCTTCTTGGAACTGTTGAAAGGCCTGTGTTGTAGACTGGAGATAGATGATGTTCTATCCTTCCCCCTCTGTTGAGAGAGGGCTATTCAATTTTGACATAGATGACCTCTTTGACCCCTCTTTCAAACCAGCAGTCCCCTCTGTCCAAAATGTGGACCTTGCTTTCTTCAAAAGACTGGCATTTGTCTTTTAAATGCAGATGGACTGTTGAATCTAGTCCTGAGGGATTTGTTCTCCTATGTGGTGCCATGCATTTATGAAGTGGTTGTTTTGTTTCTCCAATGTACAGATCTGCACTTGGCTCACTGCATTGTACAGCATATATCACATTGCTCAGTTTGTGTTTGGGTATTTTATCCTTGGGGTGGATATTATCTTGGGTGTTCTTGGGTTTGAAGTGTGCACATATGTTGCATTGGCTGAAGATCCTCCTGAACTTTTCTGATATTCATATATTGGATGATAAATGAAACATCTTCAAAGTAAAACCAGAAAGTTCAATTGCTTCTTGAAAAAGCACTTTTGGGACAACCATAACTTGGATAACTAAGAATCATCATAGAAAACAGTAAGGCCCTTCCCTATATAGTCACTCTCCAATATCCCCATAATGTCATGGAGCTTTTACAAGACTAGAATAACCAAACCAATTATCAACTCAGTATGCACTAGAATAAATGTTGTGAGGACAGTTTTTGCAGTATTTTGCCCAAAGCTTCAGGAAAGGCAGGGCAATTTCCTATTGATAGAAATACTCCAGCCTTCTTGCCGCTCCTGGGTTCTCTATCATTTTTCTACTGCAGGTGTCATTGTACCTTGCTATCATTTCTGTCCATTTGTCAATCAGGTGTTTAAACTTTTTTCTCTCACCTCTGGAAGAAATTATGCAAACCACAGAAAAACTAGACTGGGGTACAAAGCTAGTTGCAATTTGTGTGTGTGGGGGTGTGTCTTTTTATTGGCCACCTGAATGAAACTCTAGCTGGCAACACTGTGAAGTTGTTGCATGTGATAATCAAGACAAGGCTAGTTGTTGTGTGAAAGGGCCCTTAGACCAGGGGTGAAATCCAGTAGGTTCTGGAGAACCAAGTAGCTTGGAGAACAGGCAAAACCACCTCTGGTTGGCCCGAGTGGGGTGGGAATGGAGATTTTGCAGTATCCTTCCCCCAGGAGTGGGGAGGGAATGGGGATTTTGCAGTATCCTTCCCTTGAATTGGGGGGGGAATGGAGATCTTGCAGTATCCTTCCCCTGCCGCACCCACCAAGGCACACCACACCCACTAAGCCACACCCACAGAACAGGTAGTAAAAAAAATTGATTTCACCACTGCCTTAGACCATGCCTAGGCACTACAGAAATTTTCCTTGCTCTTTTAGAAACCAGCATTACATGACTAAATTAGCCACATTTTCAGCAAACTGTAATGAAACAAAGTTGATAAATGTCTCTATGTCTGATATAACTACACAGGTCAAGGTAAATACATTATAACATAATCACACATATTATTTGTTGCCCCCTTGAAAACAACCATGGACTGAAAGCACATAGGCAAATTTAAAGAGAGGGTCAAATTGCATTATGCCACTACCACATATGGTGTATATATGGAGAAAACTATTTAAACACTTGTGATATTGGTCTCCAAAGTTTGGAGCAGAGGGCAGATTTGACAGTTGGAGAAAATAAGAGGCTTACCACACAGGACAGCCTCTCATGGGAGAGGAAAATTTGAAATAGCCTAAAAAACTAACAAGAAGAGCTGGGAGGAAAACTGAAGCTGGAGAAAGGCAGAAGGAGAAGGAGAAGGAGAAGGAGAAGGAGAAGGAGAAGGAGAAGGAGAAGGAGAAGGAGAAGGAGAAGGAGAAGGAGAAGGAGAAGGAGAAGGAGAAGGAGAAGGAGAAGGCTACTGAAAAGTTCCAAGGTGATTCAGGACCACCAAGGAGGATTTCACAAAGGAACAATGTTGAATGAGATCTGTCTACCCCACGTTTTTCAGCTGGCAACTCTAAGATGTATGGATGTAACTCCCAGAATTCTAGTTGGCTGGGGAATTCTGTAAGTTGAAGTCCATATGTCTTAAAATTGCTAAAGTTTAGAAACATACACCTATGGAGAATTCTGGAGATATCCAGAGACTACACAAGAAAAAAAATCTAAATTTCAGTAGCTACAAGAGAGAAGCTTTAAATGGATCCTATCTGATTCTAAGGAGTTGAGTAAGTGACACTTTGTTTAGCAACACCATACATTTAATAAAAATAGTAGCACTGTCTGCAGAGAGATGTTAATGTTTCAATCATAATTTAGCATACTACATTCCAAACACTCTTGACAGCAGACACAGGAAGAAACAGGGTCTCTTTGCATGCATTAGCTGAATTGTCCTTGCTTAACTATTTCACTGAAAAACTCAGTCTTTCAGAAAAAAGGATGTTATCTGTGCAATAGCAATAGCAATAGCACTTAAACTTATATAATGTACTTCATTGTGCTTTATAGCCCTCTCTAAGCAGTTTACAGAGTCAGCATATTACCTCCAACAGTCTGGGTCCTCGTTTTCAGAAAGATGGAAGCTGAATCAACCTTGAGCTGGTCAGGATCAAACTCCTGGCAGTGAACAGTGGGTTAGCCTGCAATACTGCATTCTAACCACCGCGTCATCACAGCAATACTAAGAATAAAGGAAAAAATCAGAATGCTTGATAAAAAAGATGTGTTTACATGCTTTATCTGATTAGTTCCGAGACTCACAACAAGTGGAAATCTGATCACGCAATTCAGTCAGAATGTATATTACTGAGGGGGCTCCCTGTCACCTTTTACAGTCCATTCCTTCCAGATATGGTGGTTTACAAGTAAACTATAGCCTTTGACCTTCAGTGCTGTTAGTTTCTAATAACATTGTGAAATCTATTTGGAAACTAAGGAAATGCCTGGGAATAAGGATTAAAATGTTGGCGTTGTTGTGCAGCAAGTAGCAGGAAATTAAAAATTTATTTTGTGGGGGCTTAATATTAAAATAATTATATACGCTAAAAAGTAGGGTGAAGTAGAAGATGGAGAAGACTCCAAGGATGATATCCGTGAACCAGTAGTGGGTTTCAAATTTTTTTACTACTGGTTCTGTGGGTGTGGCTTGGTGGGTGTGGCATGGCTTAGTGGGTGTGGCAAGGGAAGGATACTGTAAAATCTCCATTCCCTCCCCACCCTAGGGGAAGGATACTGCAAAATTCCCATTTCCTCCCGATCAGCTGGGACTCAGGAGGCAGAGAATAGATGGGGCCGGGGCCAGTCAGAGGTGGTATTTACCAGTTCTCTGAACTACTCAAAATTTCTGCTACCAGTTCTCCAGATCTGGTCAGAACCTGCTGAAACCCACCTCTGCCATGAACTCAATAGTACCCATCAATACCACATTAGAAAATCCATATCTATCTACTCATTTATTTGGGCATTATTTTAATAGTCATTTTCATGACTATTGAAAGCAGTCATGAAGAAGCAACAAGTATGGATTATAAATGATGGGATACAATTGTCTTCTAGTTCAGGAAGATTTTTTTTTCTGCTGCTGTTCTTAATTCTTCTTGGTTGCAACTATGAAGTTGCAATAATGATCACAATTATGACAATGGGGTGGGATGAAGAGCTTTTCACCATTTGGAGGGATTGAGAAATTTTAAAGGAACATTGCACCTTTCAGTTCAACACCTCATCAGTCCTCAAATAGAAAAGTGTGTCATTAAAATTGGCATTTTTTTCAGCTGAATTTTGTTGGCAGGGGATGGGGATGGGGTGGGAGAACTGAAGAAATAGCAGGTACTGTGTAGCACATTTGTAGAGGAATATTCCTAGCTAGATTTTCATTAAATTTCATTTCATTTAAAAAGTACAATCTATACTACCTTTTCTCTGTTCCAATATTTAAGTGCTTTTTTTTCTTCCAGAAATGGATGTATTCATGAATTTCAGGAGCAGCCATAAGGGAAGGATACAAGTTATATATACTAATTGATGTGATTTCAGCAAAAAAGCCAATTTTAAATGCATCTTAGTTATTTAGTTAATTGTTTTTGAAGAAATAGGAAGCAAAATAAATATCTTAAGCCTCTGTAAGGCTTAACTCACATTTTTGGCCCTTTACATTTTTGGCTTTTAAAAACTAATTTACCTCAAAGGGACATAACATTATGTTCACTGTCAGGTTATTGGCAATGCTATCTATGGCGTAGGCTGGTTGGCTACCCATCTATCCATCCATCCATCTCTATATTTGCTGGTCTTAGAAAATGTTTCCAACTCTATTTTATTCTGAAATTCTCATCCTTTAATTCATTTGTTCATAGTGGAACAATTTTTCAACTGAAACGTAAATTTCCCATCACATTTGTTTGGTACCATATACTGGCAGTTCAAGCCTAGGGTTTTTCTTCTTTAGAAATGTAATCATCTGAATGATAATATTGATGATATATGGGCTTTGGGTAATTAATTGAAAGGAAACCATAAAATATATGGATGGGTGAATAGATGGATGGATGGATAAATGCCTCAACCTCTCTGTGATTTAATACTACATTTCCATGATGTTACTTACATTATTATCATGACTTTTAATCTTCATGCAGGTTGCTTGAACATTCATCAATCAGGACAAAATGAGTATCCATATCATCAGGTTCTTAAAACAATCTTGTCTTTGATTAATTAAATGGTTTGTTGAGGTGCATTGCATTTTCCTCCACTTTTTCTACATTATCTAATTCACCTCTGTAAAACTTTGTATTTGTACTATTTGTGAGCAAGTGATAGTAAATGAAATTTTGGGACTTGGTGCTTGCAAAACTCCAGTTGTAATTTGGGAGACAACCTGCTAGGTTATATATCCAGCTAAGATACTGGAGAATTGGTGTGGGTTTATGTCATGAAATTAAGAAGTTGACATATACAGTGTATTGTAGGCAAAACAATCCTTAGCATTAACTTTCTGTATGATTACAATTCTTCCTGCCCTTTAGCCAAGTGAGAATAATTTCGAGTCATAGTTTTAAACATTTCTGCAGAATTTCATTTGTAAATTTCATTGCTAGCATATAGTGTGGGAGAGTCAGATTATTATCATGATTCCATTAAGTTATCTTTAGGAAGAGAGAGGGAGGGAGGGACACACACACACACACACACACACACACACACAGAGCGAGAGTGAGAGAGTGAGAGAGAGAGAAATAATTATTTTCTTATAAGACACTGCTGAGCACATTTATGAGGCTAATTAATGCATTATTTATACCCAACAAGTAATTTAAAGGGCTTGCCCCTCATAATGTTGGCCAGTTAATTAGAATTAAAGTCTGAAAACTTTATAATGACTAACCAAATGCTCATCTCCTCAGGCCTTTCCACAGAATTCTAGTTAAAGGTCCTCTGGAATTAGAAATTCAACTTTTTGTTGAATTCCTTTTGTACTTATTCATTTATTCATTTGATTTATATGGCTGCCCATCTGGCAAATGTGACTCTGGATGTCTAATAACAAATTAGGAAAATAAAAAATAATATTATCAAAGGGTAAAAACCTACAGTGGTTGCAGACAACAAACCCTGACAAAACAACTGACAAATACCACTCAATAGGCCAGTTAATTTCCCAACCTTCAGGCCCTGGAACACATCCAGGTCTCCAGTCATGTATGAAAGGTCAGCAGGATTTGGGTCAAAATAATCTCAGGAGATGTTTCACAAGAAAAGTGTTACAGCGGGAAAGGCTTCCAGAAAATAGCTCTCTTTAACTGAAGGGACCCATAGCATGCCCCTCCTATCAAACCCAGTAGGATGGATAAAAAGAATTGGGAAGAGATAGTCTAACAGAATAAATTTGTTTGTTTGTTTGTTTATCCAATTTATATAGCTGCCCATCTCACAAACAAATGACTCTGGGCAGCATACAATAGAGTTAAAAAAGTTAATAAATAGTTTAAGTAATATAAATATTAAACTAAAAGAATAATAATAGAGATAGGGATATTATAAAGAGTGAAGCCACCTCCCTAGTTCACCTATCCTCTGAGGTCCACAATCCTGCCACCATAAACACATCTTCAAGGACCTCGGGAAGCTCAACACTGACAAGACTAACTTCAACTCAAGGAGGACATGATTTCATAGCACAAATGCCATAGCAGAAAATGTCCACCACCTAGGACCAACAAAATGCAACAGCTTAAGACAGAATGGGACAACTTGCCATTGCCATCTTGCCGTAGTCATCTTGCTGCAGCTGTCTCACCAGTGTCAGCTTGCCCCAGCTGTCTAGTCTTGGCTGACTTGCTCTGCCCAACTCCCCCAGCCAACTTACCATGGGAGAACTTCAACATGGCATAACTGTATTGTTATCCATCACTGTTTCTTCAGCATTGTTTTAATTTTTCTCATTCATATTTCCATTCATCTCTTCTTTAGTATCCTTTCATTAGTTATTCTATTCTATTTCTTCAAAGACATATCAAAGAAATAGTGAAATAGAATAATTAAAGAAAGGATATTAAAGGAGGGATAAAATGAAATATGTATGACTAAAATTAAAATAATGTTGAAGGAACAGTGATGGATAATAGTACAGTTAACTTGCAATGAGTTGTTCTGTGTTGAATTGTCCCACAGCAAGTTCCACATTGAGTTGGTCACTTAGAGTTGGCCCACATTGAGTCAGCCGGGATGAATTGTCCTAGACCCAATGAAGGTGATAGAATTGATAATATATCTTCTCTGCTGCATCTGGTAAAATGGGCAGATGAAATTGGCGAGAGATGGTTGCTCAAATAACCTGATTGCATGCCATGAAGGACTTTAAAGGTCAACATCAGTACCTGCTATTGGACCTAGAAACAAATTGGTAACCAATGCAGCTTGTGAAGCAGAGATGTCATGTGTGTTCCATCAAAAATGCATATTTTCAGCACCCCCATAGCATCACTTATTCCATAGCAACCTCCATGCACTTGTTCAGTGACCCTAAAGAAAAATAGAATGACAGGCCAATAAAACTGCAAGGCCATCATTTGTATCTCCATGCTATCTTTCTGTTCTCAGGAGCCAGACTCCAGTGTTATACCTTCTCCATACAGCCATCTTTCTATTCTCATTTTAGTCTGGGAATGGGGTCCCATTCTTTCTCATTCATTTTTTTCTCTTTTTGTTTTGGTTTATATATATTATTCATTTATCTATTTAAAGAGCTTCTCAAAGAATAATACAGAGAATGAAGTGGTGTATATAATGCATCTTAATTGACTTTCCTTTATAAAGGTTATTCACAAAAGGCTTAATATCAAAATATAACCTGATTTCAGATAAATAATGAGTGGCATTATCAACATTTTCAATAGATTTTACTGAGCAGGAAACATATATTCTATAAAGTTGAGTTATTGGAGAGCAAGTTTGGAAGCAGAAGGGATATTTATATGTCTGATATAATTAATTACTATCAAAAATAAGGGTGGTGATTAAGACAAAATCAGAGGTGTTGACATATACAGTGTATATATCATTGTCTCCACCTAATATATTCTGAAACAATCTCATCATCTGATCATAACCATCATTCATGGACACTGATGTTTTTATCTACTCTCTACCACCCAATGATACATGAAAATTAGGAACCTTAAACTAAACTTCTATTCAACAAGCTTTCAGTGAGAAAGTACAACATATACTATCTAATTCTAGATAACATTTCCCAACCCACACATAGATGAATAAAGAAAAAACCTACAGAAGAGCATTCCCCAAGATTCAAATGGCTCCAGCCATTTGCATTTTGCAAGGTTCCACAGATTTGCTTTTCCCCAGGGAAATGGATCAGAGAGCTGGAGAAATCCACGGTATGCTATGATTGGCCTTACTTATTATATATTTGTAAGCTTTTTTATTGGCTTGTTTTTCATTGATAACAAGTTATAAACCACCTAGAGCCACTATTGCAAGTTGGACTGCAATATAAACATTTAAATAAGAAATGAATTGAAACCCTTACTCATCTTTACAATAGCCAGTATTGGTCTATTGATAATGGCTTGGTAAACTAGCAGATGTTACCACACAGATGATACGACACACGCAGTTCCAGCTATATATGTTGAAGTTTCATCTCATCATAGAAGAGATAAATCCTCAAGATAAAAACAAATACTGAAAGTTGGCTGGATTAGGGAGTAGATAGTTGGAAAAACAGCAACAGCAACAAGTAAACCCTGGCATACAACATGTATCCAAAACAGACTTCTCAGTTAGAGAACTTTCAGTTAGAAAGTATGTTTCCAAGGAATATTGAAATGGCTGGAGAATAAAAATGCTGAATAAAATAATAAGTCGTCGGTAAACATTATTCGCCAGTGCCCTGGATGCTTCCCACTCAGTTTGCAGAGTGAATAACATGTTATTATGCTGCAGTGCCATCTAGCTAATTGAAAAAGAAAATATCTGTCCCTACATTTCTCCCCTAACTCTGTCCTTGGCACTAAAACAACAACAACAACAAATCTTAATAAGTAGATTTGGGATCCTGAGCACATTTCTCTGGGAATTAATGCCTGTGAAATCAATGGGTGGTTGTGTTGAAGGTATACGTAAAGGTGTGCAAAGTTAATAAATTTGCCTGATGGTAAACTTAATGTGCTATAAAATATAATGAACCCTACATTTACCAAAGAGTAAGCACTGACTACAATGCTGATAATAATTAATTAGTGTTTCAAAACCTTCATTTAAAGCAACTGGGAGAAAGGGCTTGTTCATTTTTCAGTCAATGCTATTACTGCATTTTAAGGATTCACCTTACAAGCCAACCATTTGTGTAATGGGTGAAAATAGTGGTTCTTCAGCTAATATCATGGAATCCAGCACTAAGTGTTTCGGTTTCTTATTTTTGTCTGTGCAGAAGCAATATATGACTTAATTGTCATAAGATGCAGAAAACATCATTGCATATTTCAGATCCTCCAGTCCTGCTTCTTTTAATGAGAATAGAGGCAGTTTGGTCTAGTGGCTAGGGCACCAGGCTAGAAAACAGCTTGCCAGCTTGGTGACCTTGTGACAGCTGGATTCTTTCAGCTCAATCCACCTAACAGGGTTGTTGTAGTGGGGAAAAAATAGGAGGAGAAGGAGGAAGCATTATGTACGTTTGCCAGGAGTTATTGATAAAAATAATAAATACAGGATAAAAATAAGGAAATGAATAAAAAATAAAAATAAAAAGAATAATTGTGAAAATGCCAAATAAGTAACTTGCACCTATTCAAGGTCCTTGGGAAAGTCCTTATCCTATTAAAATCTACTGAAGTGGTAACTGCAGATAGGTATTGTTTATTGCATAGCTAAAACAGTATTCTACATTGCTATGTAAACACCTCACACACCTTGTCTTTGCATACTTCTTACCAAAAAGTAAGAACATTAGTGGAAAAGAGACTGATCAACTCTGAAGCTCCTGGATGCAAAAGAAATATTCAATCAAATGAGGACTGGATATTACTACCTAAGATTGTTTAGTGTTGTTATCCGGTTGCCTTTTCACTTAATTGACTGAATAAAGATTATTCCTCCTGCAGTAGGAAGAAGAAAACTCCTCTATTGATAAAATGAGCATTAGTCCAGGGGAAGCTTTCTAGAGAAAATGAAAGAGTAGAGGTGGGGTTGGGGGGAGAGAAAGAACAATAAAAACTATCGGAGAGAACAATATGCAACTCTTTTAAGAGCCGAGGTGGCGCAGTGGTTAGAGTGCAGTACTGCAGCTACTTCAGCTGACTGCTAGTTCAGCAGATCAGCAGATCAAATCTCACTGGCTCAAGGTTGACTCAGCCTTCCATCCTTCCGAGGTGGGTAAAATGAGGACCCAGATTGTCGGGGGCAGTATGCTATTTAGTATACGGTCTTTGGTGTAAGCCGCCCAGAGTCCTCAGAGAGTGGGCGGCATAGAAATATGAATAATAAATAAATAAATAAAAACTCTTCACAGTGAACTACTTTGTAGCAATGCAGTATGAAAGGCATGGTGGTCTCAGGAAATTTGTGATACATCTGATATTCTTGACAGTGATTAGAAATTGCTCTGAAGAATTTCTTCAGAAGTGCCAAGGACTAAAACTATCCTAGGTCAGTGTCCTGATTAGGCCTTAAACTTTGCCTGTTGTTATCCATTGTGAACCAGTGACAAATCCATTGTTCTTCGTTGATCAAATGACCATAAAGGGGTTTGCCCATAAGGAGCTTCAAAGTGGAATAAAAAAATGGAATCTGGAAGGACCAAAAAGAGTTTATTGATATAGATTTCAAGAACTTTGGGGGTCTGAGAGTTGCCTAGCACAGGATTTTCAAACCCCACTTGAAAAGTGGCCCTCTTCCTAGGATATTTATGAGGTTGTAAGTAGGGATTTGTAGACACAGCAGAATCGCGAATGTGCTAGGACAGGGGTCTCCAATCTTGGCAAATTTTCGACTTGTGGGCTTCAACTCCCAGAATTCCTCAGCCTGGCTGAGGAAGTCATAAAGTTGCCAAGGTTGGAGACCCCTGAGCTAGGACACTTTAGCAAGGAAAGAGTGGAGATGTAAAGGATAGGGGGAAAACTGAGGAAATAAGATATTTACTCTGGTCTCCTTTGTCTGTCATTCTAGGAAAGATGACACAGTTTAAAGAGGCATAGTCATCATCCTACAAACAACACAAGACCTTGACTCTTGATCTGAGGATGCATTAACTGAGAAATAGTATGCTTATTGTTTAATTTAGAGTACAATGCTTGGAACATTCCAAAACTCCAATTCAAATACTTCTGTATAACATAAATGATAGGTTTGGCCTTCTAAGAGAGGAGAGTTCAGAATAGTTTTAGTAATAGAACACAGTTTTATTTTATTTTTTTAGAACTATCATTGTAACATTATGAAAGGCTGATATAAAGGTAAGATCCTTGCACAATGAGAGAACAAAAATTACACGTATTGGGCTGACTAGCAACTGACTTGAAATACATTTCTTAACAACTGAAACATTTTATCCATTTTAAAGAGAAACCCAGATTACATTTTTGGACTTTTATTTGCCTATGTTCATGAGCTTCTTACAGAATGGTAACTAAGCTTGGCCGGGCTTCCTGAAAAACAGGGAAATTGATAAATAGTTATATGCTGGTTTATATATCTTTGGTCCTGACATTCAGTTTCAGAAGGGTTTTTCTTTTTAATGATATTCTTCTCTCTTGCAATGGTAATATCTAGCCTATTCCTTCTGTGGTAGGAAGATGCTATAAAATAGAATTGCAAAAAAACCCCACAGATCAGCACATTTGTTTTCAAAAATCACATCAAAAATGCTCCCCTTGTCCCTGAAAAGTTTTAATTTCGAAGTGTAACATAATTATGAAATAGCTGCTTCAAAAGAAAATGAGACCTCCATTAAAACGGCTCTGTTAAAGGTGGGGATGTTTTGATAGGTTACATGTTATAATTATAAGTTAAATCATTGGGAGGTGAGATGTTCTTTCTTCTCTTTCCTTTACACAAGAAAAACTCAGGCTGTGGCTTGGATGAGTGCCCAGCAATGCAGCTGGCTAACATAAAGGCTGAAAAAGAACCCATTAATCCTCCCAGGAAAATACTGCATAAAAACACTAGAATCGCATACCAATTATTAGGCTCCATGAGAAACACAGCAGTAATGGAAAGCTACCACTTCTATCTGTAAACTCGGCAGAAGGATTATTGTCCTCGGTGAGATCCTTCAAAGCTTCAACCAAACTTGGCATTCTAGCCTATCCTATTTCAGGGCACTTCCCCCCCACCCCCAGTGACTTACATACTGATAAGCTTTTCCATATTATAAGAGAAACAATTCATGTATGTTATAGAAATATCTGAGAAAGATTCCCGCTGCTCATTCTGCACCTACTATTTTAACTTTCAGGGGACTCATCATTTTTCCATAGCAGGTGAAGCTACTCTCTGGCAAAGCCATGAGTATAACTAATTTTGCTTTGCATACACTTCTGCACAACGAAGTGAGCTCCCGTTACTTGCCCTCAGCTCTTGCCTAGTTAGCACTTTGAAAGCATGAAAATGTGAGTAGATAAATAGGTATCGCTTCAGTGGGAAGGTAACAGTGCACCTTTGGCGTATAGCCATATTGGCCACATGACCAGAGAAAATCTCTTCAGACAACAATGGCTTCCTCAGCCAAGAAACGGAGATGAGTACTGCATCCTAGAATTTTACACAATTGGACAGGGAAGCCTTTACTTTAACTCTATCTAAATAAATTTAAAAAATGAATCAATCCTTTTCCTCCCGGAATCACAGTCTTCAATTTATTTCAGTAGAAATTTATATCTTGGATACCGATAGGGGCTAGCTGAGAGCCAATTTGATATATTGGTTAAGATTCTAAACTACAAATTGAGGGAGTGTACATTCTAGGTCTCTTTGAGGCATGAAAGTCATTTGGATGACTTTAGGCCACTCTCTGTCTCTCAGCAAAATCCATTTCAGACAGTTATTATTTGTTTCTGTTTAGTTTGGTGAGGGTTTTTTCCCCTCTTCTGGCCATTTTCTGAATCACAGTTGTGAGTGTTCAGCTTTCTGAAGGGGCATTTCACTGATAAAATAAAAGAACACGGAATAGGAAAGACCTTTGGAATGTGGCTTCCATTTGCCCAGTTTACAGTTCAATATAAAGACGTGCAAAACATTTCAAACTTGGAGCAGTTTATCTGCATCTCGATGGAAATATTTCGATGCTCCTCCAACATTACTGGAAATGTTCCAACCTTCAAATATTTCATTTCAACCTTTGACTTTTGAAAGTCAAAATGCAATGTTTTTAGTTGGAACAGGGTCAGAAAACTTCTAGCGAGGTTGAATCAATTTCAAAATCAGACCTTGATATACATCCCTAGATACACGTTTATCATAACAACACTCCAGTTTAAACAGCTCTAGGCCTGTGGATTTTCATCCCAAAATTCAAAGGGCAGCTGTTCATTTAATCTCTTCATTTGGGATGCTTCGATGCAGCATTGCCTGCAGAAGGAGTTAAGATGGGAGAGTCATTCACTATTTATGAATCAATATACTAGGCTAATTGTTTTGTTTTGTTTAAGTGGAAGTGTCATGTCTGAGAAAACAGTTATACTAGCCTTCAAAAATTCTAATTCAGTCCCTCTCAGATTATTTTCTCTCTATACATCTGTAAAGTGGCTTGTGGAATAGGAAATACTGTATTTTTCAGAGTATAACATGCTCCGGAGTATAAGATGCACATTAGTTTTTGTAGAGGAAAACAAGAAAAAAAAAATCTGCCTCTGCCTACCAGCATCCATTGGTATTCTTCTGGCTAGAGTCCTTGCAACAAACAGCAAACAGCCTGGTCACCTTCAGCACCTGATTCATCATGAGAAGCTGATTGGTGGTTGGATCGGCCTCCTGGAATCAGCTGTTCCAGGCTTCAGGGATTGCCACAGCCCATCGCCACCTCTGCACATCACATTTTCAGCCTCTGCATGTCGCGTTGTCAGCCTCTGCACGTCCCATTTTTGGCCTCCACATATCGCATTTTTGGTCAGTTCCAGGCAGCAGGGATTGCCACCACCACTTCCCCCTGCCTGGAACTAGCTGAAAATGTGATGCATGGAGGCAGTGATTGGCAGCAATGTGCTGTGGCAATCCCTACAGCCTGGAACAGGTCTAAAATGGAGTGTGCAAAGGCCAAAAATGTGGTGCACGGAGGCAAAAAATGGTCATATATTGGGGGCCAGTGGGTGGGTGAGGTTTCAGCAACATTCAGTGTATAAGACGCACCACAATTTTTACTCACTTTTAGGGGGGGAAAGTGCATCTTATACTCAAAAAAGTATGGTAGATTTATGGCATTAATCATTCTTAATGCTAATGTGAATAACTTCCTATTATGAAGTGGGGGAGGCAGAACTGTGCCTATTAATATAGGAGTTCTCGCAAATGATGGAGTTATGAAAACATACAACAACAACAATAAAATAATAAAAACTAAAATGTTTTTCAGAGTGATTGGAACCAAAATTAACTTCCCTATAGTGATGGAGGAATGTTTTGCCCTCCAGATAGTGAATCCCCTAATTCTTTTGCACATGCAATTTTCGTATCTTATAATGCCTACTAAGTAATATATGAAGAAATAATGACGATTCTTAAAAATTGCTACATTTGTTAAATTAAATCTGTATCTAGTAAGTTACAGTTAATGTGGGAAGATATGGAGAAGAAAAGGGAATCTGATGGTCCTTAAACAGGAGACATAATTTTGATACAATTTTCAGACAGTGCTTACTGCATATTAACAGCTTACATTTAAGGCAGATGAAGAGTGTTTTTTCCTGTAATTAAAAAGAACACTTTGCACCTGTTGGAGAGTGAAAACTCCCCCAGTGCAAAATTTGTATTTTTGGCTACAGAGCTTCCTGCAGAAATGCTGGAGTAGCATAAGATCCAATGTTTTGTATTTATCTTTAAAAAAGTAAAACATCCCTTATTTATCTTTAAAGTGACACTGAAAGATAAAATTCTAAATTGAATAATAGACTATGCCCGTACTTAGCATTTCCTATAAAATAGGATATTTTACAGCAGCTACTGGAATTTAGCAAGTCTAATGCTTTGTGAGATCACAAGGAATTTCACTCTTTCCACATCCATGCCCCAATTTTGGGAAAAAAAGACACTAAGCTTAATGAAAATGCAATAACCAAAGGTAACTGAAAAGGAAGCATTTTCTTCTCACATAATACTTAATACTAGGAAAATGTTAATGGTTATAATATCTGTGAGCAAGAGTTGCAGAGTAAGGAAGATGCTTGGTGGAAATATGAGGGAACCATCTAGGTCAGTGATTCTCAATCTCACAACTTTAAAACATGTGGACTTTAACTCACAGAATTCCCCTAGTTACTGGCTGGGGGAATTCTGGGAGTTGAAATCCAAACACTGTAAAATTGCTGAGGTTGAGAAACGTTGATCTAGATCTGTGATGGCGAACCTATGGCACGGGTGCCACAGGTGGCACGTGGAGCCATATTGCTGGGCATGCGAGTGTTGCCCTAGCTCAGCTCCAGCGTGCATGCACGCACCAGCCAATTAATTTTCAGGCCTTCCAGTCCCACCGGAAGTTGGGAAACTGTCTGTTTCTGGCCTCCGGAAGGCCTCTGGGGAGATGGGGAAGGCTGTTTTTGCCCTCCCCAGGCTCCTAGAAAGCCTCTGGAGCCTGGGGAGGGGAAAACTGGGCCTACCAGGCCTACCGTGCAATCACGTGCCAAAAGCAGGGGGAAGTGTGGGGGGGGGGGTCACATGCATATGGGGCGCATTGAATTATGGATGTGGGCACAGGCACCCGTGACCCCCCACGTTCCCCCCGCTTTTGGCACGCAACAGCAAAAAGGTTAGCCATCACTGATCTAGATGATGGTTCCTGCATATTTCTGTCAAGCATCTTCCTTACTTTGCAACTCTGCAAAAGTTTTAACTCTAAAATAGCTAGATAACTTTCAAAAGTAGCTCAGATAGATACCTCCCTAATTCACTGAACTACCTATCCTATTGTGATGTCTCCCTGGGACGACTCCCCAGACTCGTCCTCAGAAGTCAGCTCAAGGGAGGAGGAGCTCATTCCTGGCACATCAGGAACTGAATTGATTAATAGCTCTGAACAGCCAGCCGAAAGAGATTTCTTGCAATGGCAGATGGCCAACGAAGAGGAGGAGGAACTGCCTTCTGCACTGATCCAAAAACACACAGGGCAGAGAAAAGGCAGGAGCAATGGAAGTCAGCGAGACTGCTCACCGGAAAGCTGGCTATTTATCACAGCAGACAGAGGGAGGTGTTTGATGTGTATGTCCATATGCTTCAGGACCTCTTACAGTAAAAGGCTTTGTGTGCACGAGTACCTGCACAGAAAACCTAGTGAATATCTCAAAGACGATGTCATGAGCCCTTTAGAATATGATTCCCTCCATGATTCTAGAACGGACCATTTCTTGTCTCAATATTATTGCACTTGAGAATGAATGTAATGTTTTCCCAATACAGCTTCTCCACGCTTTTTGGAGATATCAGTGGTCTATAACAGAGACTACTAAATCTCTACTGGAAATTTGCTGTGTGTTGCTCTTGGCTAGGAAAAATGTGAAGAACTGTAATTTGCTAAGAGCAGACCAACTAATTTTAGGTTGTATATAATTTGGGCTCTTTGGATGAGAAATTTACACAGTCAGTTGAACTCATAGCTCTTTCTCATACAGGAGATTGGGAGGCGGCCTTGAGCCACAGATTCATACTTCTTCCCTAAAGCAGCTTTCTAGAAAAAAACAACAACTAGTTGCAGAAAACACTAGGAAGGCAGGTTTACAGCTATGCACAAGTATCAGTTGGACATTTTAATATTGTATCAGTAAATCTGCCCATAGCATTGAAGCTTTTCTTGGGAAAGCTTTATAAGAGAAACTGGGCAACAACATCTTCTGCCAGGAGAGAGATCTTTGAAAAAACACCACATGTTATCTTATGAACAGCAGAATTAATTTCACTGACAGAAATGTATTGTTTTTGGTGTAATCCACTGGCTATAGGAAGTCATATCTATGCATGTTTAATACCAAACCTTGAAATTTGAAATTGCTAATTAAAGACATTAGCAAATGTCAATACAGCAATATTTTAATGACTCCGAGATAATCCCACAGCAATCAATTTAAATCAAAATGAGTTTATTGTAAAGTGCCAAAGGTGGGGGGAAAATGCTTCCTTTACACTTCAAAGTACAGATTTCTCAAATGAATAATGCTGTTCAGAATTTAACTAGATAATTACTTCATTTGCATTTGGTAAAGAGATAAGAGGAATAGAAAAAGACAGCTCAGTGGGAAATTATGTTAAGCATTAATAGGTGACATGCATATGACAGCAGTATTCAAACTTTTGTCATTTTCAACAAGACTCAATTTAAAGTAAATATATTTATTAACCTTCGTACCCTTATGAAAGAGAAGCAATGCAGAACAAAAGTGTAAGGGAATAACAAATAGATTGTGTCATGGTTGACTTCAAACATGCTGTTCTTTTCTAAGGATGACAAGTTTGCTTTTTAATAATACATCATATGGGTTAAAGGGAGATTGACATGGAAAGAATAAATTGTAAATTATTTCTGTTTTTGAGCAAAGATTCATCACATGGAAATGTTGGTGGAACAACATGGAAGTGTGTCACCTGAAGGGGAAGAGGGAGGTCACCTCTGAATATTTATGGATACTTTAACAGCTGTGAAAGTTGAGTCTAGAAGGAAAAGTTGGATATTGTCAGTATTAAAGCTAAGGCAATACATTGTGTATTCTACAGGAATTGGGATCTACCCAAGGCAGCATTTATATGATTCTATAATACTGTCATCTTTTTATATTGCAAATCTTGGCATCATCCAATAAGAGCAAGTTACTTCTATGGAAATAACTTTATAAAATATTGGCCAAAAACAGATGCATTGGAAAAGGAAAAACTGTAATATCATACTCTTAATTGCTTCATTTTTTAGTGTTAGGAAACTATAGCTCTTTCATTCTCCCCACCTCATAGTTCTGCAAAAGGCACTATTAAAAAACTACAATATAGCATATAGGAAATTGAATATTATATTTTATGTCAAGGCAAAAAACTTCATGTCATCATGAGTTTAAATCACTGGAGTAGAATCTATTTAGGACAGACAGGCCATATTGAACCTTAAGCTATAATGATTATAATTCTTGCCTTTCAAATAGAAGGTTGTTGATCTGAAACCTGGCAGACATTTAAAAAACATCACCACCACCCAAAACCACTATTTTTCTTTTCCTTTCTACTTGGAAATGGTCTAAGTTCACAAATTCATTGTTTTCCAGTCACTTAAGGTAGAAAGATTTCACCCTCGCTCTCAGATAGCCCAAATAACTCATACATACATGAGAGAGGGGGAGGGAGGGAGGGAGAGAGAAAGGGGGGGCGCATAAAACTAACTCAGAGACAGATTAAACAGTTCAAATATGCCTTTGATGAAGTCTTGAGAACTAATTCTACACTTCTTTCTATATTCCTTTTTAAATCTGTAAAGATCTCCCAGTTTTGGAGTGCTCTGCTAATAAAGCTGCTTGAATTCCCCAAGCAGTTGAAGCTAAGCAATTATTATTTATAATACTAGGCAGCAATTAAAATGGCATGACAATGTATGGATAGTACCTTCTCAGAAAGGAAGTGAGTCTTTCAAAAGAATTCAAGGCCTACTATGAACAAATCTGGAACAGTATATGAACCACATTTTGAAAAGGGTTTTAGCTTCCTGAATTGTTTATTGAAAAAGTTTTAAAAGTTTTACATACATTTTCTCCCCCCTCCCCAACCACCCCCCAACTTCCCAGAGCAAATACAAGATAAAATACAGCTCAAATTCTCTAAATTAAACTCCATTTCACACTTATCATAATCATAATCATTAAACAAATAGATAAAAGGAAAGCAAGTCTTCTTTCTTCTTATTCCATCTAATTCAACAAAATTAATCTCCAGTTATAATTACAGCAGTTAATAAAACAATTAAGTATTACCTAACCAAACCTATCATTACTCAATTTAGCTAATTGATACTTAACAAATTATTAGGTCTATACAATTTAACAAGATATTTTAAAACAAAAAAACACAAAAAAACAAAAAGAGAAACCCTCATTCAAAAACCCCAAATTTAAAATAAAATACTATATAAACTCTTCCGTCCTCCACTTTTAAACCATCAAGGTCCAATTATAATTAAAACAGTTAACAAAAATAATAATAATAATAATAATAATAATAATAATTTTTTTAACTAGAAAAATAACAAGCAAACCTCTTATTAATTTATCAATACATATTAACAAATCAACTAAAAACATCATTTAATAACTATATCAAACATTTAAATTCTTCATACTAGATTAAACCAATTGCTAATCTTCTTGTCTTCACATCTTCCAACAGCATATAGAATATCTTCATTTGCATCTACCCACCTAAATAAAAATTGCTTCTTTATATAAACCCCCCCGAGTGACTTTATAATTATATTTGAAATAGTATCCATCAAATCCAGTCAAAAATTAGATTAATAAATTCATCAGACGTATTAGGGAAACCACCAGATCACCTGCAATTGCCCTAGATCCATAGTCCTTTTGCCTTATATTTATTACCATCAAACAGGAAACTCCAATTTACTATATTCAATAAAACTTCTGCGATTGCAATTAAGTCCAAATTTATTACAATCCTTAATAAAATATTCCAAATCATTCAATTCAGGGCATATTTCACAGCCCAACACACCAGCATTGCTGTGATCTGTTTATTCTTCTCAAAATATTCCAGTACAGCTGTAGGTTGCCTCCTCATCGTCGCTCATCGCTTAGTTAACAGACTGCTGTCTGGTTTTTTTTTTTCCAAAAGTTCAAAATCTTTAAACAGTTAAACAATACTTTTTAAGGACCATCATCTCATCAAGCAGGGTTATTTTCCATTTCTCCAGTCTTTCTTCTTTTCCTTTTTACGAACTTTCTTCTTAACTTTGATCCCTCTGCCTTTTTTAACTCCAGTAGAATTTTGCAGTTTTTGGGATTGCATATTATAAAATTTTTGCAGAAATGTAACTTCTTCTGGAAACAGCTCTTTAAATGCAAATTGGGTTTTATAAAAAAAAATTCGTGTGACCAAAATCTCAGCAGCTTCCAAAATTTCTTGCTCCTTATTCTGCACAGCATTCATCTTTCTCTCCTCAGTAAAAACTGCTATGGTCTGTTGTTGTTCTTTTCCGTCTCCCAACTCTTCATTCAATCCCCCACTGCTAGATTGCAACTCAGTATTTCCATGTATTTCATTGTTTCCAGCTTGAGAAGCTTGAAATATAGTATCAATTCTTTCCAATAAAGCAGAGGTAACTGAATTCCAAGCTTCCTCAAAATCAGACCATATCTGAGGGTTAATTAACCCTTCTTTGCTTTCTTTGCTTTCAAAAAGACCAGCCATCTTGCCCCCCTTCTTCCTTCCCTTCCAGAAGGACAGGAAAAAAAAGGAAAAAAAAAGAGTATCAAAAAGAAAAAAAAAGGCGGACCCTTTACAATTTGTAATTTATATTGCTGCTTCAATTATTATTATTACATCCTTTCTTGTTTCATCCACTTTTCAAACAAGAGTTTTACGTTTCAAACAGGGGCTTGTCAATAATTACTTTTAACTTTCACTTCTTCACGCCCCATTGAAACTCAAACGCCATCTTGCTTTCACTTTCAGCTTAGGGAAAATCTTTTAAAGAAAGTAAATCTTTGGAGTTAAAAGGAAAAAAAAATACTTGCTGTTTCATTCATGCTGCTTGTGCTCCGCCAGCTTGATTCAAAGAATATTTGTTTAAAGTTAGTTCCTGGGATGGTAGCAACATCTAGCTCTGCAAAGCAGAGACATCCAGGGTCCGGAGTACTGACAGGCTTAACGGGGAGCTCTCATCTTCGAGCATCAGATTATGGGTAAAATCTGGCACTCTCAGGGAGCTCTACCCCACCCGTCTACTCACTTTCCCCCCTCATACCAGGGGGAAAGTTTTCAAACCGCAAGACAGCTGATAGTCGCTGTTCTTGCGGTTCTACGGAGCCCTGGGTTGGCGCTTCAAAAAGAAGCGTCCGGCGATGTCGCAGTCCCACCGGAAGTCCCCCTGAATTGTTAAATTCCTTGATTTTATATCACGTGAACATACAGTGACTAAATCATTTAAAGGGAAAATGTATTTTTTTTACAGAACTATCTAAACTTCATGGTAAAATTAATTTTAGCTATCAACTAAACGGCATAAGAACCAAAGGGCCTTTCAGGTTGATCTCCTAAATATGGCTTTATTACTGTTTCTATATTTCTAGTTGAAGAATATCTTGATGATCCATCCAGGTGTTATTTCCAAAACCTTATTCAGGTCTACAGGAATATGGATGAAAAGGAACACAAATATATTTAAGAGGAATTGAGCTGTACATGCAAGTCTGTCCTTGATTAACTTCCATAGATTAAACAGTACACCTGAATTGGGCTTCTACTTATTATTCCTTGAAATAAGTCAAGAAAAAAAAAAAATAGAGCCTTGTGAATCCTTACAGTTTAAATATATATTATGGGAAAACTTGGTGTAGAGTATAGTCAACTTTTTTCTTGTTTTTAAAATTACACATTTGTTAATACTAGGTTCTGCTTTAATTGTAGTCTGCTGAACTTTCATGAAAATCTTTTAAATTGCAAATAATACAGGCAGTCCATTGAGGCATTATTAGAGGTGATTGAAATGATCCCCTCCCCTCTCTTCCCCTCCCCTCATCTGTCTTGGATTTGAGACTTACCTCAGCATTTCCATCACTACAAAATGTACTTTCCAGATAGGTGAACTACTCTACTTCCTTGAAGTATTTGCACCTGACAAGGAGTTTTGGTTCTTCTCACATTTCTCATTTGTATCACCTTTGTTTTGGTAATACTAATTTGTAGTCCAATTTTGGAGACCTACATTTCCGGTTTGTCAGTTGTGTTTTATAGACTTATCCTGGTTTCTGCTAGTGTGATATCATCTATGAAGTCAAGGCCTGTAAACTAGAACTATCTTTCTATGGAATTCCAAAGTTCAATTAGTTTGTGGCTCTTCTCATATATATTCACAAAAATTGAGATAGAACGCAATCTTTTTTAAAAAAATTTTTAAACAAAACATAAAACAAATCTATCATCCATCCAGTGTGTCAGTCGGTTACAAATCTTTTGTGCTTCATCCCCATATTCAAAATTTACTAATTATCTAATTTCTCATATTGTCAACAAATCAACATCCTCATTTATCATTTATTTAACTATGGCTTTGTTGCTTCAAAAAATTTATTTTCAAATATTATATTTATAACATTCATTTCATATTTCATATTTCATTTCCATGTTTTATTATCTAGCCATTGATAAAATAAATCCCATATCTTGTAGCATTGTTTATCTTCTTGTTCTCTAATTTCAAATGTTAATTTACTAATTTCAGCACATTCCTGATTTTCTTAATAATTTCATCTTGCATTGGTATTTTCTCATTTTTCCAGTTAGATTGAACGCAATCTTGAACTTCTGTGATGATGCTGAAAAATGTAGTGTCCTTGTCGATCCTGACACAGCAAGTGAAATTCAGGTACAGACTCCAAAAAGTGTTGATATATTGGTGGGCAATGCCATAGTATCTGATAGTTTCCACCCTAAACCTCTGTATATATACTGTCCAAAGCTTTTTTGGGAGTCAATGAAATTGATCATCACTGGTCACTGGAATTGAAAGCAGTGTTCAATAATGCTATGTTTCATGAATAACAAATCACAATTTGATCTTCCATGGAGGAAGCCAGCTTGTTCATCACACAGAATTTCATCTACAACATTAAGGAGTTGTGTGAGCAAGACAATACAGATCTTGCTGGGCATCAAGAATAATGTCAATGCCTCTCCAATTATTATAATCATTGATGTTACCTTTTTTTAGTATTTTCATGATCACTCCTCCACTCAGCTGGGACATACTGTTGTCACCAGTATTCATTCAGCTTTTGGACCATGGTGATCCCACCAATTTCAAGTAAAATTGTTATTGATTTGTTCTGACCCTACAGCTTTGTTAATCTTCAATGATCTTACTGCTCTAATAACTTTTACTGAAAGTAATTGTTCTCATATTTACATCCATCTTTTCAGGAAATTTATCAGTATAAAAATCATTGGCAGATTGCAACTCTGGCTAATTTAATGTTTCTTTTAAGTGCTCCACCCGGCAGTAAGAGAACATAGTTCTAGCTATTTTCTAGCCCTTTCAAAGGCAGAATTTGAATGGTTTGTGCAAGTCTTTTCCATTTTTGTTGGATATTTCTTTTTGTAAATACAGAAGAGTATGAATTCTATGGTTCTGAAGACACAAACTAAATTGTGGCTTTTCAAAGAGTCCTCAAGGGTTTTGTACATTCCTGATAGAGCCGATCAAAAATTAATTAGCAAACGTAATGATTATTTCCTTTGGAGAAAAAAATCCATATGTGTTAGATTACCTTCAGTGAAAGCTAATACAAATTCTTCCTTCCCACCCCAGCAATAAATGTAATTTGTTAATACTCAGTTTCTAAAAGCTAAGTTAATGTCACTATCCTGGCCAAATCACCCTTATAACATTTGTCTTAATGCCTCTGAAACAGGGGTGGGTTCTAAAATTTTTTACTACTGGTTCTGTGGGCATGGCTTATTTTGTGGGCATGGTTTGATGGTCATGTGACAAATAATTCTTTAGGATTTAGCAGAGGTACTGGTCTACCAGGCTTTTAACTGCTTGCAGAGCCGTACTGGTCTATCCATTTATTTTTGGAGCATTCCAGTCTACCTATTTGTTTTTGGAGCACACAGGTCTACCACCACACTGCCTTTTACCACTGATCAGCTGTAGGGCGGCCCTTTGAAGCACCGCAGCAAGAGTTTAAACAGTTTTTTGCCGCTCTGCCACCACCAAGAGCATCAGAAACCGCTTTCAAGCAGCTTGGCCTCAATTGCCAATCTACCACCACCGAGCAGTTTACAAGGAGCGGATCAGTTCTAGCTGATCAGTTGGGAGGCTTCTTGGCTTCTCAATTTAAAGCTAAGGTGTCTTTTTTCTTTCTTTTCTTTGTCAAGTAAACCCTGATTTTTTCCTTCTAGCCGATCAGGTGGAACTCGGGAGATAGTGAATAGATTGGGGGCGTGGCCAGGCAGAGGTGGTATTTACCGGTTCTCCGAACTACTCAAAATTTCCACTACTGGTTCGCAAGAAACGGGGAGAACCGGTAGCAACCCACCACTGCTCTGAATTCCAACTCTGAAGTGTTTCCTTTTTCTCTAAAGGTATAAAATTAGACACGAGCTATATGTTTTACAAAGATAATGTAGACAGAGGACACTGTAAGAGGTGAAACACTTTTAACTTTCTGTGGAAATTAGAAAAAAAAGGGATAGACAATCTGTGAAAATGTACCTCGGCCTAAATCAGGATTTAACAAGAAGTAAATAAAAAATTATATAATCATTCCTCACTCAGTACATTCCATCGTAAAAGTGTATTTCAAAAAGTTTCCATCATGAATATTTTGCACAGTAGTTCTTATGAGAATTTACTGAGACTCTGCATATAAAGTATTCAGCAGCATTGTGGGAGATGGGAGAACAAGGGTGAGGAAAGTTGACAAGGGAAGGGAAAATCAATTGCTTTACACAGCTTCAATATATGTTCCTTGACTGTTGTAAGAGCCCAAAGGCAAATAGAACCTTAAAAGTCAGTGAGTCTTCACCAATGTCTGATGTTAATTGTGCTAAAATTTGCTACTGTCACTAAGAGACCACCACATCCCAAGGAGGTATGTCATTTCTCTTTAAAAGTCAGTCCTACATAGTCTCTATTTCTTGTGCTGCTGCATGTGCTATAGTAAGAAACAGAAAGTTCATACTAATGGTGGACTAAATCTTCTAGTATAAAACAATTTCTAGTATAAAAGATTTATCAGCATTGCCTATGTATGTTGATTCCATCAATTACCCCATCTCCAATTATTATGAATGTTTCAATATTTTAGCTATTCCTCTTCCACTACCCAAGTAGAAAAGAAAAAATTCTCAGTTATTGTGTGCAACAAAACAAGATGCATCTGTCCACTCCATAATATATATATGTCAGCTCTTTAGGGTAGTCCAGACCAGGAAACCAAACCAAGAATACTAATGCTAGTTTTATTGTAAGACAACAGTAACAAAATTTTGCAAGTCTAAAAGCGTTTCCCCCTTCCCACCTTTACATTCTAGGGTATTAGGGAGAGTCAGTTCTGAGATGCTTTGACTATCCCATTCTTACCTTTGGATACAGATTTCTCTTTTTAGGCTGCAAGCTTCCTCCTGTCTCTCAAGGTTATTTTCATAGCCCATTATCATATGCAATATTCCGCTGACATGGTCTACCACAGCTGAAGCCCTCTGCATATTTGTAATTGAATGATACTGCAAAATAGAAGGGAATGTTATGTATGCTGCCTTGAATTCCTAAAGGAAATGATGTCGGGGTTCTGACCAATGCCCTAATTAAAACATGAGCCTCAAGCCAATCTTCAAAGAAATTGTTATTTATTAGGAGCTGCACGTTGGCACATTCCAAGTAAAGCCAACACTGACTTCATTTAATTCATGCCCCGGCTCTGACCCTGTTCCCCCCTCCCCCCAAGGTGTGTTATCGGTCACATTCCCCAACAAAGCAATTTTGCGGGTTGTAGAAGTCCCTCCCTCCAGCCACTGTGGGTCACCGTGGAGATGGCCTTGACATAGAGATGGCTGGAATGTGCTTTTGTTTTGACTGAAGTGCAATTCCCTCGCTGCAGCTGTGAGGCTCAGTTCCCAATCTCTCTGCCTACGGTAAAGCAAGAGCAGGTCAGGAATGCTTTGCACGTTGACAAATGACATAAATCTAATTAATGTAAATAAAATTTGAAATAGGATTAGCTCTCAAACTGTTTCAGCCACTGGTTCTGTAGGTCACCTAATATGTAAGATTCAGATTCAGTAAGGTACATATACCCCATGCACAAAAGCCACCATAGTTTGATATTTTTTTGAGCAGGTGGAATCATGTGGCCATGATGTATCTGAGTTTGTTTCTCCACCATGCAAATGGGGTCCTAAGCTTACCCAAAGGTAGACTCCTCATTTTTGCCAAGATTCAGAAAACTCACAGTGAAACCTTCATGTGTATCAAGCAAATGAAATCATTTGGAATTTGGTCATGAGCCAAATGATACCCAAACATTTTTTTTAAAAAAATCCCACAATTCCTAATGTGGCTACTACCTATGCCATCCTTATTACATAAAACAGAATAGGATGTCAAAGAATAGTCCTGGAATAATTCTATCAGTTAAACTGATACTTAAACTAATTGCTTAAATCCTCCACCTGTCAAAGGATTTTTCATAAAGCAAGAATTTCTCCTTGTGTTTCCACTTCAGAAATTTCCCTTCCCATCTTTAATTCATTTATACTATACGTACATTGATTCTTATCTTATTTGGTCTGCTTTCAGAATGGTAGAAATTCTTATGAAAACACCACGTCTTCTTCTCCCTCTTCCTCTATGTATGCCTATATGACTCAGCCAATTGTGAGATACTGAAAACATCTGCTCTATATGCAAACAAGCTAATATTTTAACAGCTGCTCTGCGCTGATTTGGTTTAGTTCAGCACATCTCTAAAACTGGATACATTCCATCCTTCTGTACTGGCAATCACAGTTTCTGGCTGCTCTGACTGAGGGTCACACAACAATTAATATGTTTCCCATGATAAGGAGAAAAAGAACTCATCACTTTAATATTTGTCATATTTTCTCCTTGGCAGTAAGCTTTTATTCTCCCAGGGATCTAACATCCTATGCTGTAGTGAAGAAAATAAAATAAAAATAAAAAAACAATTTCCTTTGTCCCTTTTGTATGTGCTGTGCACAAAGCAACCTTAGCACCTTTGAATTAAGGAAATAATCAGAAAATCATGAAGTTTGAATCATGCTCTGACAACGAAGGCTTTGGCAAAAACAGCATCCTGCTGGGATCATCCCAGCAGGGTAGAAGAGTGGAAAAAGCAGTGTTTACTGCTCTTCCTACTTTTTTATTTGAAAAAATATCCTTCCCATTGTTCAGTATAGACTGAGAGGATAAATGTGTATCAGTTCTAGAATTTATATTTTCATTCAGTTTAAGAGTATGGTAGATGAGGAGGACATAGCAATAGCAGTAACACTTAGACTTATACAAAGCTTTATAGCTCTCTCTAAGCAGTTTACAGAGTCAGCATATTGCCTCCAACAATCTGAGTCTTCATTTTACCGACCTCAGAAGGATGGAAGGCTGAGTCAACCTTGAGCCAGTGAGGATCAAACTCCTAGCAGTGAGCTGAATGTTGCATTTTAGCCACTGCACCACCACAGCTCATAGAATCTATTGAATACAAAGCTTCTTCCATCTGATTCTTCTCTGATATTTATAATACTCCCTTTAAGGGTGGCATTTAGAAATTGAAGTTACCCTGTTGGAGAACCAATCAGTAAGATAGGAGACAACCCATCCCGAGTTTTCTTTTTCATCACTGAGAAACTTCTTTTTGAAGTTGGAGATAGAAATCTAATCAAGTTATTTTCTTTGGAATACAGGTTGCTTAATGATTGCCCTTTTTAGCAACCATTTAAAGTTATAATGGTGCTGACTTTATGATGAGTCATTTTTATGCAGTCAGATTTGTTGCAGGCCTGTTCTCAAGATTTAGGCACTTGGCAAAAGGTGGAGTTTATGAACTTTGCAGCAACCCAATGTCATTTTATCACCACTTGTTGTGCTTCACAATCAACTTCCAACAATCAGAAATTAGAAGTAAAATTTCCAAATTGCGGTCACTTGATGTCTCACTTAACAATTGCGGTGTGATTTGCTTAAGGACTGTGGCAGAAGCCAGGTCCTAAGCCACTTGTGGCTACAGGAGTTGTCACTTAACAACATGACATTAGCAACAAAGTTGCCAGTCCCAATTATGGTTGTTATGGGAGGACCTCCTGTATTGTAGCAAAGAATTTGGAGAATTATAATGAAGTGTCAGCTATTTTGAGTATTTTTAGGTTTTTTTTTTTCAAATTTTAAATCTTTGGAATTATGTCTAATCCTAGCTTTTGACATTTATATTCTACATTCTCTCATTCTTAAAAAGCTAAAGGAAGAAAGCAACATGTTCTTAAATTAACAATGCAGTAACTTTAGGTCAGATTGTAGTAAATTGGCAAGTGCAACCCCAGAAGATGAATTCTAAAGCTCTAATCTTTCTTCCCTCATAAATCCAGGAGTAAAGCTTTGTTTTTTTAATTGAGTCCTTACAAAAAAATGTTAAGCCTCAGCAGCCTAGCAATAATCAACAACAGTTGACTCCTTCCTCATCTCAGACTCATCTCAGACTAATAAGACCACTTAAACTTCTCACAGTGCCCCTTGAATTGCATGGCATTAAAATGTTTTTATGGATTTGTTTATTAAATAAAGTGGTTGCCCAACTCCAGATGACTGTGACAAGAGTATACTTTAAAAAAACTAAAAATGATCAGATGATGATGATGATGATTATTATTATTATTATTATTATTAAAAACGTACTTCTGGAAAGAAAATAAGACAGCACACCAAAGAGGTTCAATGGGATCTAATCCACCACCACACTCCTAGACCTGGGACACTACCCAAGTTTTCAAAGAATTTCAGAACATCATGGTAGGAGCCATATTGATCTCCAGAGGGTAATACTGTTCTAGAGGATAAGGACTGAGACAGAGTAGGCACATTTCCTAGATCCCAAGAGGTGACACTCTTTAACTGATGGTATCTAGAGGGCACTCCCTCTACTCAATCTTACTTGGCAGGCTCGAACTATTAGAGATTGGCAGTGCCTCCATTAGGAACATTGTTAAAAAACAAATAAAAGGTCTACATATTGCTATTATTATCAGACAAGTCCATGGACCTACTAACATAAGAAAAGAAGCCATCTTGGACATTTGGATACAGCAGCTCATCACTGGCAGAAGTTTTATTTGCACTACGAATTGTGCAAATTCACTATGTAATGAATTCGTAGTGAATTCAATTGACTATGAATCTTCCATTTTCAGTTCTGCTTGGTGCCACTAAATTGGTGATTAACACAGATCCTTGCATCTTGTTAGCAGGTTTAATGAAATGCCTTTTTCTAACCTATGATAAAAACAATAGTGGGGCCGTCTTTCATCTTGCTTCTAGTGGTAGTAGAACTGCCATCATTTTCTCCGTATACGGAAAAAAGAACAAGGCATTGCTAGCAGTATGACTGCACTTTCTCAAAATCCATTGAAGGTTCCATTCTTGCATTAGTTGGTGTAAAACAACCCACCAATCCAACATTGTTTGCTGACTCTTCTGAGAGAAGAAAACAGTAATAGTTATGAACAAAGAATAGAAATATGTAGAGGTGTGTGTCATGCATTGGTTTATTTATGAGCCACGGTGGCACAGTGGTTAGAGTGCAGTATTGCAGACTGCTTCTGCTGATCATCGGCTGCCAGCAGTTTGGCAGATCGAATCTCACCAGGTTCAAGGTTGACTCAGCCTTTCATCCTTCCGAGGTTGGTAAAATAAGGACCCAGATTTTGGAGGCAATATGCTGACTCTGTAAACCACTTAGAGAGGGCTGTAAAGTACTATGAAGCGGTATATAAGTCTAACTGCTATTGCTATTTCATATTTTATTCCTGAGTTTATACATGCTTTGTTATAATTGACTTGGTTCATCAAAATCCATTGCAAAACAACAATGTTCAATTTTTCTTTTGCTTTCTGGCAAAATTATGGCATTCAGGGGTGGGGGGGCTGAACTCAGGTCTCTTGTGGAGTGGAGCAACTACAAACTGACGATGCATTTGACCCCGCTGTCGGGCTCAGTTTGGTCATCTCCTACAAATTTACTGTACTTGACAAAATCTGCAGAATTATACTGTGGAAAATTATTACATTGTTGTTTCTCTCAAATCCAGTGTAGTACCTGCAGGAAGGATTAGTGGGAAACAAAAGCATCATACATTTAAGTGTAGATACACTTTTATGCAAAACTTGGAAGAATTAGTAATATACAAGTTTTCTAGTTCAAGAGACACTCTTGAACATTCAAACCTGCTGCTTTCTAGCATGATCTTATCAAAAGAAATACTGGCTCTTCAGGTTATCGGAAACTTTGAGGTATCTGTCACCAATCATGTCAGAGAGAGAGAGAGAGAGAGAGAGAGAGAGAGAGAGAGAGAGAGAGAGAGAGAGAGAGAGAGAGAGAGAGAGAGAGAGAAGGGATATAGAAGTAACTTTATTCTAAATGCTTTAAAAAAATAATTTTGTTCTGAAGAAACCCAGATGCATTTGAATTACATGACCTCCATTATGTATAGAGGTGAGAAAGTCAAAAGAAAAATAGAAAGAAAACATCTATAACCATAGCCAGAAACCTTATGTTTATTCATTAATGCCAGTACTTGGTGACTGCTCATTAACTGCACTCATTACTCATTAGGTGATGATCTCAGGGTCTTTAGGTTGGAGAGTGCTTTGAACTGTTTCTTCCCATTTTTAATTAATCTTTGGGTAATTCAGTAATTTTCCTTAATGTGAGTGTGGTTATGTTACTAAGAGAGACAACACAAACTAGTTTGAGCTATGGAAGTTTGCACTGAAGATAATGTTAAATAAAGAATAGGATATGTGGAAGTTACAGAACCCAAGGATTTCATCTAGTTGACATTTTGAAATGAATTGACCCACTCTTCCTGGATCAAGGAAATTTCCTAGGCAGCATCAGATTAGGAGATGCATTCAGGACAAACTGGTAGGTGGTGTAATAGTGTATGAAACAAGCTGATGGTCTCTCAAAGTCAATAATTTGTTATTCACACCTAGATCTCTTCCTCATGTGTTGCTAACTGCAGCATCACTAGACTTATCTTCATGATATTGCTTTTGTCTCACCCAGCCTTCTCTGGATGCAGCCTAAAACATCTGAAAGATTTAGATGTTCCAATATGTTTGCCCTCTTCTCCAAACACAGAAATTCCCTTATGAATACACATTGACCCTTCCTCCTACATGATTTTAGTCCAAATATGATGAGGGGTTAGAAATGGGGGCCAGTTCCTATAGGTCTCTATAGGCTGCTCCTCCACTCCCAGTACGTAGTGATTTGCATGGGGATTTCATCTTGGAAGCCAAGATTTAGGAGGGATTGGATATCTGGCTTCTGCAAGGTTAGCTTCTGAATTCCCAAACTTTTACCCATTGTTAGAATAGAAGAACTGTGTTTAAAAATAGCAGGCCACACTTTTACCAGCCTGAGAAAAGGGAACTGAGGTTGGGAAAAGGATATAAATAATTCCTCCTCACAGTTTATCCTCCCCATTGTCTCCTCAAACTGGATCTGCTTTTTTGGGCAGCTAGAAGAAATTTGAACTAGCTGTTTTTATACATGGATCTTTAGGAGTTACAAAAGACCACAAAGACACTCCTCACTTGTTCAGTCAGCCCCTCCCCTGGGTAAATGCAATTTATTTCTCCTTCTTGCTTTGGGGGAGGGGCTGATAGAGCTGACTAAAGAGCTAATCCCCATTCTTCTCTTTGATACCCATCACATATCAAAATGTTGGCAAGAGATAAGATGGCAGATCAATTAATTCATGTGATGGATATGGGACTTCGTGATGGGAGACAGAGTTTAGGCCACTCCCAGAGAAGATGTCCCAGTGATACTGGTGCCATGTTCAGTCCCTGTTGCTTAATGTCAGGCCAGTTAATAACAAAGCTTCTCTTATTTGTGATCTTATTAGTAAGAAGCAGGCCACCCAGAATTTATTATAAAGACCCGGCTAGGTGCACGGAATAGTACAACTCACTGCAGCCAACTCACCACAGCCAACTCACTTGTGGCCAACTCACCATGGCACAACTCACCACAGGACAATTTAACAATTCGATTTATTTATTTATTTATTTAAATATAAATATATTTATTTAAAATAAATATTTATTTTAATTTTTATCATTCACGGTGGGAGCTATCCTACTCTGAAATGTGCCTGGCTGGGTTTAGGGTATGACACTAGCCAAACCTCAAGGCAGTGTAAGGGGAGTAGCAGTTGCCATATGGGGGCCTGATAGAGTTGTGAGACACTGTTTCTGAAGTTAGGCTTGTGAGATCTGCTAAGCTTGTTGCTAATGTACCAGCCTTCCTGCTACGTAGCAACCTCCCTATTTGAGTTGCTGGAGGCTGTTCCTGGGTCTTGCTTTGGAAGTAGCTCAGGAGTTCATAGCCACCATGATGGTCATAGGCCTAACCTAGGTTATCCATGGCCCAAAACAATAGGCACACACCAGATATGGTTTCTTTCTCAGGCAGCAGTGTCACCATCACCATCATCTTCTTCCTCCTCCTCCTCCTCCTCCTCTTCCTCCTCCTCCTCCTCCTCCTCCTCCTCCTCCTCCTCCTCCTCCTC
>WNWU01000053.1:5969244-5988846 GCA_012654045.1 Ptyas mucosa | reverse complement strand
TTCTTCTTCTTCTTCTTCTTCTTCTTCTTCTTCTTCTTCTTCTTCTTTATCATCATCATCATCAGTTCCTTTTGCATGAAATTCATGGAGCAACAAGCTTCTTCTAATGAATCCTATCAGCAACAGCAGCTTCTGCATCTTTCTGTTTGATGTTCATGGTGTGTACATTATCTTTTTACATCTCATGCCAAGTTTTGCGTGGTCTACCCTGCCTCCAATGTGATCAGAGAGAGGAATTTTTTTGTCCTTGCTGTGATGGTCAGATCACATTCTGGTGATTCTTCTATTCCGCCCCCCACAACAAGGAGTCAATTTTCTGCACTCAACAACTGATGAACCCACTAGGATTCCAAAGGAGATTGTTCCTGAGATTCTGCTGCACAGCCCTGCTAAGACCCACTCTCTTTCCCTATCAGACAAAAGATCAAGCTTGATAGCTGTCTGGTGAAGAAGAGAGAGCATTGGAATTTTCCATTTCTTTTATGATAGGAAACAATAGATACCAGGAGAGACACTGTGATGAAATCATGCTTAAAAATACTAGTTTTCAGCTTTTAGAAGCAATGATAAGCCAATGATATTGCCCAAAAACATCATGAAAAAGGCTAGACCACAACAATACACAAGCAAACAATAGATATAAACCATTAGTGGGTTGCAAAACCTGTCACTACCAATTTGCTTGGATGCAGAAGCATCGACATGGGTAGGCAGAGCCTCCCACTGCCACCACTACTCATTCGCCGATCCAGGTAGAACTGGTAGCAACCTATCACTGATACAAACTCAAGGTAAAGCGCTCCAAACTCGATTGCAGAAAATATGACTTCAGTAACAGAGTGGTCAATGCCTGGAATGCACTACCTGACTCTGTGGTTTATTTTCCTAAACCCCCAAAATTAGACTGTCTACCGTTGACCTCACCCCATTCCTAAGAGGTCTGTAAGGGACATGCATAAGAGCACCAGCGTGCCTACCGTCCCTGTCCTAATGTTCCTTTTTACTCATATCCTTTTCATGTATTCAAATTATGTTTATACTTTTATCTGTTATATATGCTTGACAAATAAATAAAATAAATAAAATAATAAAAATAAAAATAAAAATAAGACTCCTCCTCCTCTAATCATGCTTAAAATCAATTATTTCTCATATTAAACAAATGAAAGTCTGCAAACCAGATTTTTGAAGTTAGTGAGAAAAGACTTTTCAGCAAGTTTGTTGAGAAACAGTTGGAGAGACAGAGATCAGAAAACATGTGTGTCCTAAAGGGACATGCTGATACCAAGGAGAACTTAAGAAATATATTACATCATCTTGCGCAAAAAATCAACTTTGCATATATTTTTATTGTTTTATCCAGCGAAGGGGCAAATTGCTTCTCATTTGCTCTCCACCTTTCAAATATCTGAAGACAGAAGCTGGGAAGTAGCTCTGAGCTAAAAGAAAATGGCTTTAATTAAACTAAAGGCAAAACAAAACAGTGTAAAAAGCAATTGCCTTTAGTGCAGGAAAGTGGGAAGATTTCTATCATCTGATACAGTGAGCAAGTGATTTATAAGCAAAATAAGGATGAAGCCTGTAATTTTTGCAAAGCCAAAAAAGAGCATTCCCCCCCCCTTCCAAATTGGGTTATAATTGTTTTTTTTACCCATCAGCACTTGTTTTGTGATTAAGATGTGTTCAACTGCTTTATAATACGGTGAAATTTTGCTAATTAAAGTTCTGACATTTAAACAATGTCAAGTCCTTCCATACTGAGCTAAGGCTATCATTAAACTCCCTTTGTGTATATATGAGAGAGGGAGGGGGAATATATACTATACCTGCAGATGGAAGAAACTTCTAGTTTTGATTGATCTGTCAAATTTGACCCAGTCAAGGAGCCTGACCAGATTAGATGCATGCTTCTGGTTCACAATTCTATATTTAGTTGCCTATGTTCATTAACCCTAATTCAGGATTTACTCAACATTATACAAATAGTCCTCAATTTATGAATGTAATGAAGCCTGCCCATTCCATTTATAATCTGAGGATTTGTGGGAGTGAATCTCATACCTTGAACCCATGGAGGCCCAAATGGAGCATTGGAGGAGCAGATCTGCCCCCCGGAAGCTCCATTTTGGCCTGCAACGGGCTGGATGAGATCTCTGGAGGCCCAAAAGGAGCATCGGATGGGCGGATCCAACTCTCAGAAGCTTCATTTTGGCTGGCAACATTCAGGACAAATGTTGCAGAGCCTCTGTGATTGTTCGTAAGGGCAAACAACAGACGTGGTGCCAAAAGATTCATAGTTTTTGTACTTGTTCACAAATGCTAGGGGGCACTTATCGCATAACTTCAAACATTCACTAAGGGAACGCTCGTAACCCGGGGATTACCTGTAATGATTATGGTTAGTCAATTTTCCACCATGAATAACGTCACATACAAATTTGTTCAGGATGTTGTTTTGTAGACTTCGAAATAAAAATCTAATAAATTAGATCACTCTTTGTGTTATCTAACTCTAGCAACATACACAAGTTTATTAATTTTGCTTTTTAAATACACCTCTTTTTTGAAGGAACCAAGGAAGTTATGCAAAATTCATATTCAGACATACAGTAAATGCATGCATTCAAACAGTTAATTCTGATAATATGCAATAACTAGGCATTTCATAGATCTCAGTCCAGCACAATACATATTGATTTTCAAATTTCTAAAGGTAACTCAAAAAGTTCATGTTATATCCTGAATGTGCATCCAGTTTTCCTGGGCACATGAAACCTATCCAGCTGAGACACTCTAGTTTTCAAGAAACCCAAGCTGAATTCACAAATGTACTTTGTAGGATTAAATTATTACATTTTCAGTCCTGGCTCAGTTAATTAGCAAAGTGTAGATTCTGTTCCTTCATTAAAAAAAGACATTTATTCCTATGACATAAATAAAGAACATTCCATGAAACCATGAAGAAGAGACCTGTTTCCTTTTGCTGGGTGATGTATAATTGAGAGCATCATGCAGTATTCAAGAAACTGATCCTATGAAACCGGAACTCAGTGGCTTCTACAAAGAACTTGCACAACACAGGCAAAAAAATAAGCATTTTCATGATCAGAAATGGAAACCATGAAACAATTGACCAGTACTGAGAATCAGTAATGAAAGAAACCTTTCTGTAGCCCTGGTATCAAAACATTCAGAGTGATACCATAGTCTATCTGCCTGCACTTTCCTTTATGCAAATACAATCCAGCATTGTTTTATCAATTAGAGGTGTTCTTGTTGTTGTTGTTGTAGTAGTACAGCCAGTCAGATGTTTAGACTGGGTTTGGCATTTTTACTTGAGTCCTTCCTAAGGACCTGGGATAGACAGATGTTGTTTGATGGTGTTACAGATATTGTCATGGGATGTAATCTGTTCCAAGTAAAGGAGCCTTTGGCAGTTGACTGGTGGTAATTTTCTCAATGCTGATGGTGTTCAAGTAGTGCTCTAGATGTTTTGGGATTTCACCCATGGTACCTATTACTATTAGTCCTATCTTTGCATTATTTTACTACAGTTATTCTATTCTATTTGCCGGTCTTTGTATATTGTGATCCCCCCCCCCCAGCTCTTTCACTTCTACTCTGTTTTCTCCAGGTAGTGATATATCCACTATCCAGACTTTTTTTGTTGTTCTTACCAACTATTGTTAAATCTGGAATGTTATTTGGCTGGTGTTTCTCTGAATTCTAAAAGTCCCAGAACACTTTAGCTTCTTCATTTTTTATTACTTTGCCTGTTTTGTGGGTCCACCAGTTCTTGCTTGCAGGCAAATGGTATTTCCAATGCACAATTATTATTAATTTGTCTTGTCATATTCCTCCCACTTTTGGTAGTCAGTCTGTGTGATCTTCTTGCATCAGCTAGCTATATTGTGTGTTTCTTTGTAAAAATGGTGCCTATTGCTTTTTTCCTCAATTCTAACTTTATATACATTGGTTCTTTTGATTTGTGTTGTGGCCCACCAATGGCCAATGGAACTGGCAGCAGAGTCCGACAGTGAGGCGGTTGGGGAGGAACTTGGGCCAGTCCTGGGGGCTGGAAAAAGCTCAGATGAGGGCTCTGCTTCAGAGGCAGAGAGGGGGCCAAGGCCATCTGATAGTTATGTGCCACCTCTGGAGTCTCTGGAGCCTCCCGAGTCTGACATCAGCTAGGCAGAAGAACAGTGGGAGCCTGTTCCCAGTGTGTGCATGCGCAGAGCTTCCAGAAGACAAGAACAATTAAGAAAACAGGGTTGACTTGGGAGTAAGGCTTGGAGATGATTGGCCCCTCCCATAAGACATAAAAGAGGAGCGAACAGGACGTGAGCTTTTGCAGGAAGCAATTAGTTCATCTGGTCAGTTCAAGCTTTGAAAAGTTCTGTTTGACTCTGTGCCCAGTTTGGCCTTGCCCTGCATTTGACAATAGTTCTCTGGCAGCATTCCAAGGGAGATAAGGTGGGTGTTTATAAACATTCCCCTGAAAAACTGTTTGTGAAGCTGTGCAGACTATGAATGACAATAATTCATAGCCATATAAATAAAAGAGGTTTTACCAGGACTAAGATTGTGCTTTATACTTTCTAAGGAAGCCTAGGTCAGAACAACTTGGTCTTATACAGCCAGAATTAGCACATTGGCCTCTTTTTTCAATTCTCCTGTGTGTACTGGCCATATAATAATTTGCTTTTCTATATTTCTTATATATTCTTCATCTGGTCTTTCTTGTAGGCAATTTGGTCTCTCCAATATTAATTAAGTCTTCACAGTGTACTAACCTCACTGCATCTTCCTCATTGTCCTTCAGATATTCTTCCAATGCCTTTTTATTTTTCTTCCACTGTCTGATATACTCACAACATTCCATAACCTACATGTGCTCCTTGGTAAGAAGAGTCTGCCAACTCAGCTGCATTCAGAAATCTAAGTCCAGCTTGAGTCCAATCCACTATTTCAGCTGTGTAGTTACTAATTGGAATTGCCCAGACATTAATTGTTTTGATGCTAATTCCTCCATTGTTTGGACTTATAAGATCTTCACTCACTTCTGATGGTGGACATGGTAGATGAGGAGTCCCCAAACTTGTCCGCTTTAAGATTTATGGATTTCAACTCCCAGAATTCTCCAGCCAGCATAGCTGGCTGGAGAATTCTGGGAGTTGAAGTCCAGAAGTCTTAAAGCCACCAAGTTTGAAGATCTCTGTGGTAGATTGATCATCTTCAAAGTAGCAGATACAGTATCTCAGCCCTTTAACACCTTGCAGCTATTGCAAGGTTATTTATTTTCTCCAGATTAATGGGGAAGCTGTCACTTGGTCTATTTGAGCTCCAAAGTAAATTTGAGGCTTTGTAAACAGATTGTGAGTGGTGTGGTTGTGGGATGAGGATTAGGCTGAAGTACAGCCTGTTCATGGACATCAGAGCCTGCCGTGTCCCTTTTCTACTGCACTTTTGAATCTTTTACTTTTTTTAGCTCAAGAGAGGAATTTTTGTATAGCTATAAGAGAAGTATTTCTCTTAATATGTTCTAATTTTTGAGGGAGATTATAAACTTTGGGCAGATTTGGAGAGTTAAAGAAATTAAGCTACTTTGAAAACGTTGTAAAAAAGTGGGATAATTAAAGTGATATTAGAAAGCTAACAATGGATAAATGTGATGATTTCTTTTTAAATCTAAAAGAAAAGTTTAAATGTAACTCTTGTAATGTATTCAGCTCTAACCTTCTTCTTTACTTCAGTGTGCTTGATGTTGTCAGCCTGAAAGATGCCCAAGTATTTGTAGTGATCTTCATCTAAAGTCATGATGTTATTTCCATAGGCCATTTGATTCTTTCAGTTTTCACTATTTTCACCTGTTGGTGGTAAGGTTCACTTATCCAGTCCAAACTCCATTGCAATATCTTGGCTGTGTTGAGCAGTGGTTAGAATGCAGTATTGCAGACTAATTTTGCTGAGTGCTAGATGTTCAATCCTGACCAGGTCAAGGCTGACTCAGCCTTCCATCCTTCCGAGGTTGGTAAAATGAGGATCCAGATTGTTGGAGGCAATATGTTGTCTCTGTAAACCACTTAAGAAGGTGTAAAGCACTGTGAAGCGGCATGTAAGTCTAAATGCTATTGCTATTGGTTCTATTTGAGATGATGTTTTCCATCAGATCATACATATAAATGAGGTGGGATAGCCTGGTAGATGTTTTGATGTTTGATAGCCATGGACTTATTCAGTATTGTTGACAGAGGAATCAATGCTATGACAAACAGTAATGGTGATAGCGAGTCTACTTGGAAGATTCCTCTCTCCATGCTAACTTATCCCAGTCTCACACTGATATCCATTGTGCCATTGATATTTACACAAAGCTTCTGTTATTTCTACACACTTGATTATCCAGTCATGTGTCAGAGAGTCAAATGCCTTCTTGAAATGAACCTAACATAAATTCAAGTTGTTTTCCTTCTCTCACTGTTTTCCAAAGTCATCTTGTCAATTAGGAGCTGATTTTTTGTTGTTGTTGTTACTGTTTGTTTGGACAATTCCCTTTCTGCTCAAGTGCAAAGAGTTGTTTTAAAATAGATGTGTTGGACTGTGTCAGATACAATTCTAGTTAGCAATTAGAAAGTTATTGGTATGTAGGCAATTAGCCTGTACTTGTCTGGTTCTGTCTGTTTTGTTGGGTCTTCTTTTTTTCCTTTTCTACCCCCTTTATCCAAATGCACTCTTTGTATTTCTTTGGGTTATCCCATAGCTGTGTCCAGAATTACACTGTTTTTTCTTTGTTTCATTGCATTCTCTCAATTATAAATTATAAATTATAAATCAAATAAAAAAATTGATGAATTAATATAAATGTTTCTGATTTAATTGAAATTGGAGATTCTGTTTATAATGTGCAGTTTGAGCTTTGTATCTGCTGATCTTTTTGGCTATAGCTGTTATTTGCTTTATTATTTCCAGTGTTCCCTTCAGTGGTGAAATCTAAAATTTGTTACTACCAGTTCTGTGGGCGTGGCTTGGTGCGGGGGGAGGGGGGATAATGTGACTGGGTGGGAATGGCCAATTTTTTTTTTAACTTTGAAAACCATTTTTTCTACAACCTCTTCAGCGAAGAGGTTGTAAAAAAATGCTTTCAAAAGGTTCTGATGATCCCAGCTGAGTTGCCTGATCGGCAGAGGCTTTTTTATGAGGCCTTTAAATGCCTCTGACAATCAGGCAACTGCCTTTTTTTCTTTTAAATGCCTCTGACGATCAGGCAACTCAGCTTGGATCATCAGAGGCATTTAAAAGAAAAAAAGGCAGTTGCCTGATTGTCAGAGGCATTTAAAAGAAAAAAAAGCCTCTGCAGATCAGGCAACTCAGCTGGGATCGTCAGAGCCTTTTGAAAGCATTTTTTTCTACAACCTCTTCAGAGGTTGTAGAAAAAATGGTTTTAAAAGCCTTTTAAAAGCCTTTGAATGATCCCAGCTGAGCCGCACGATCATCAGAGGCTTTTTTTTTTACTTTTAAAAGCATTTTTTGGTTATAGAAAAAATGCTTTTAAAAGTAAAAAAAAAAGCCTCTGATGATTGTGCGACTCAGCTGGGATCATTCAAAGGATTTTAAAAGGCTTTGCTTTTAAGGGGAGGGATTTTTGCTACTGGTTCTCTGAACTACCCGTCCGGTAGCCTCCATCGCTACCGGAAAGGGCGATCCGGTCTGAACCAGGAGCATTTCACCCCTCGTTCCCTTGTACTTCCTTGTTTCTAGATGATATTTCTTGATTAGATATTCTTTGATCTTATTCTTCAACTTCTGTGGAGGTATTTTCATCTGTTCTAGTTCATTGCATCTGACCTTAGCTTGCTGATCTTATTTTCCAGCTTATTTTGGTGATGCACTGTTTGGCTTTTTTGGTTGTGCATTATTTGGCTTCTTTTCTTGTTTGTTGATTTTGCATCCAATATATACAGTTTCTATAAATTACATCTCACTATATTATTTATGATCCTGAAGATGAAATTCAAATACTTTGGCCTAATGAGAAGGAAAGACTCACTGGAGAAGAGTCTAATGCTGGGAAAGATTGAGGGCAAAAGAAGAAGGGCACGACAGAGAATGAGGTGGCTGGATGGAGTCATTTAAGGTGTGAGCTTAAATGGACTCCAGAGGATAGTAGAGGACAGGAAGGCCTGGAGTAATGTTCTCCATGGGGTCACGATGGGTCAGACACAACTTCACAACTAACAAAAACAAATATTATTTATGGTAGAGATACTCTTTGTATGGCTCTTCTTATGAGACATGTCTTGTATGGCTGAACCTTTGTCATAGTACTCATCTTTCTTGTAGGATGCAACCTCCATAACTATGTCAAAGTAGTTACTTAATGGGGATTTTTATTATTAATATTCTCTATTTGTTATAATTTTTATCATCTCTGCATTCCTATTTTTCTAACTAGTTGAAATGCTCTCCTTAGGTTGACTAATTTCCATCATTCTCAGAACTCTGAGAAGTTGCCAGATGATGATCACGCATATGACTCAGGTAATTCAGATTGTAGAAAAAATTACCACCTCCCATATATTCCTGCCAATCCTTAAAATATTGTGCAGAGTTGTACCAAATGAAGTGTATTAAAGGGATGATTCTCTCAGCAGAGTCAGTCCAAGCATGGAATAATCAACTAGAGAGGTTTAACTTATTTATGGGCTTTTTGATGCCTGCTGAGTGTTTTTCCCTCTTTTCGGTCAAACATTATATACTGTATCTAAAATCTACATCCAGTGGCTTGAATATTGTCTATTTTTAATTATATTACATTTTGTTTCAGCATTTTCATGCTGCAATTGTTTGATGTTTCTTTTTAACATTGGACTTTAGCCCTATTACTTATATGAGCAAGCCAGAAAAGGGAAATAAAGCTGAAGTGCATTCAAGTACAATGTTTAGTGATTTTTTATTCTAAAAAACATCTTCTATTATCACAGCATTCTGTTCTGGTACCCAACTTCATACAAATGTGAAGTATCTTCCTGATACTTTCAATTCAAAACAGCAACACACTCTTCATAAAAAAAGAAAAAAATCTCAAAATGTCACAAAGTCATCCCTTGACATCTCTTGTTAGTGAAGTAAAAAATGCTAAAAAAAAATCCAAGCATGGAGCTAAAATAGTTGCATATTATGGGTGTGATTATTTTAACTTTAACAATGACATTCACAAAGGAGGAATTTGAAAATTGACTTGGCATGTGTTGTGACTCCAACCCCCGAGCCTGTCTTATTGGAGGGAGAAGACTCTGAAAGTAAAGGAGAGGAGTTGGCAAGGCCTCCCTCTCCAGGACCCTCCTCTCTGGCAATGCCTCAGATGTCTTCCGAAGGAGAAGAGATAGGCCAGGAGCCAGGCACTTCCGAGCAGCCACAGTTAGACAGCGACGGAGATAAGTCTTGGCTGGATCCCTGACAGCATCGGAAAGACAAGTGTGCACAGTAGAGAAGGAGGCATGACAGAGATTAAGCTGAGTCACTGGACCACACCCCATAGGGGATAAAAGGGGGTGTGGTGGCCATTCGGGCTTTGTGACGGACAAAAACGGAAAGCTAGCAAGTCATTCTGCATTTCTGGAACTCTCTTATATGCTCTGCTTGGACTGATTCTTGGACTGGACTTGACTATTCTTTGGCTTTTGTGTACTTACTTCGATGTTTCGGTCGGATGAGATAAATCTCCCTTTGTAAGTAAAGACTGTCGGCAAGCAGCCACTGGGTTGCTGCCAATTCTGTTATCAAAGGAAATTCTTGTCTGCTGGTTTATTTTAACTCTTGGTCGACTGCTGGTGTGCGTATGTGAGACGGGGACAGAACAGCATGATATAGATAGCAACAGTGGTGAAATCCAATTTTTTTTTACTACTGGTTCTGTGGGCGTGGCTTTGTGGGCGTGATGTGGCTTTGTCGGTGTGGCTTTGTGGGCATGGCAGTGAAGGATACTGCAAAATCTCCATTCCCACCCCACTCCAGGGGAAGGATACTGCAAAATCTCCATTCCCTCCCCACTCCTGGGGGAAGGATATTGCAAAATCTCCATCCCCACCCCACTCTGGGGCCAGCCAGAGGTGCTATTTGCTGGTTCTCCAGACTACTCAAAATTTCCGCTACCGATTCTTCGAACTGCTCAAAATTTCCACTATTGGTTCTCCGAACTGCTCAAAATTTCCGCTACTGGTTCTCCAGAACCTATCAGAACCTGCTGGATTTCACTCCTGGATAGCCTATGCTCTCAGATTATGTTTCACTATAACACAGAGATTGATAATAATAAGTGCAATAACTAAACAAACTAAATTAGAACAAAGAAAACTAGAGACAAGTAATTGAGAAAGCTAAAAGAGCAATAAAAATAGAAAAAAGAAATGTAAAGATATAAGGAATCTTCCAATATTCTTCACAGCAGTTACAAGTATCACATTTTAACCCCACTCTCTAAAGTTACATTATGATTCTCTTCTTTCTATAATCTATCATGTCAAATCATCAAAATATAAATCAAGAGTGTCATTTTTTTAATGGAAAAAGTCCATAAGGGAACAAAGACAATATTGAGAATATTTGAAATTCAATGATTCTTAGAAAGTTAACTAAGTAAGGGGAAGTTGTGTACAAAAACTACCAGCATTCAAAGTATGTTTCAAAGAAACATTATTTTTATGATTTGCAATATTACCCAAATAATCCAGAGAGTAAAACAGCTATACTTTTTCCCAATATGTATGCACCTAGTTTAGAGTAAACTTGTTGAAATTGCTGGGGTTTAATATAGTCATGAGTAAAATTTAGAGATAATGCTTGCATTGTATGGGCTAACAAATGAAGAAATTTGAAAGAATTTGCCAATTTCACAATAATCCCTGAAGTAAGACTTGCCAAGTGAAAACATGTTTTTTTTTAGTAATGATTTTTTAAAACACTTTCACAATGTTTATTTCATCTTGATTCTATATCAGCCAATATTTTTTTTTCATAGGCAAGTAGAAATATTAAGGAAAAACTAGATAGGGATTGTGGCCTTCCAAATATTGCTGAACTACAATTCCTGATATCCCTCAACACTGGTATTGACAAGATAGTGATTTCGGAACAAATTCTGTACCCCTTCATACAATAAACACATTTATAATAATACATATCATGTAATAAACTACAGGCTGGTATGGATTGAAAAAAGGAACCCTGTTCAGAATATCCAAGATGGTGCCGTCGAAGGCTTCCTTGCTGAAATGTTCTCTAATGGTTTCTTTTTAATTAAATTAAATTAAATTAAATTATTATTTAATTTTTAATTATTCTCTGCGACTCACTACAGATTTTTTACTCACGAGACCATCTGCTATTTATATTGACTGTTTCCCTATGACTATCATTAAGTGTTGTACCTTATGATTCTTGACAAATGTACCTTTTCTTTTATGTACACCGAGAGCATATGCACCAAGACAAATTCCTCATGTGTCCAATCACATTTGGCCAGTAAAGAATTCTATTCTATTCTTCTTCTATTCCAATAACCTACAATTTTCTCTGATTTTTTTATTTTTCCTGAACCTAGGGATTTCTAGAAGTATATTCCAGAAGATTGTAGAATGTCTGAAGCAGAAGTGAAACTCAGGATTCACATCTGTATCATGTGCTTATTTTCAATATTCCAGTGTGGAAACTCCTCCTTCTCCTTTCCCTTCCTCAAGCTATATATAAATCCAACACAGCAAGATGTGTTAAGGGTTCCTGTGTCTAAGAGCATTTGGGCATAGCTCATATGTAATTCTTCACCCCTATCAGAGGTCTGCTGTCATTGCAGATTTATAATTAATTTGATGCTACTTTCCCTGAGCCTTTAGAAAGTAGGTGGCTTGGCTATAAATCAATAGTCTACAGTAAATAAATCCAGTTCCCTACCATGGTGATTTGTCAGTATATCAATGTAAGACAAACATCGACTCTTACACACAGTGGTTTAGTTAGGAAGCTGCATCCCCATACATATATCAGTCTATAAAATGGCCAGTGTTTCACCAGTGAAATTTTATATGGCTATAAATTTCTCTCCTTCCAGGCACGTGGGTCTCAAACTAAGATAAGAGAAAAGCTGTGGTGTGTGATGGGGTAAAGTCATAAACAGTTGTAATGATTTTCTGGTTGCGAAAACAGAGTATCTTTTGATCTGAGAAAAGACACTGTGTATCTACCATGGATAGTGTCTTGATCTCCTGCCGTTCCCAAATCTACATTACTAGAACAAAAATACAAAGACGCTTTCATTTTCACTGGGTAATAAACGCTATTTTCATGGGGAAATCTTGCATTCTGAAGCACGGCTGTGTTCTTTGGCATGAGAGAGACAGACAGAGAGAGAAACACTAATTGTGGAGCATCTCTTGCTTATACTACAATGTCGCCTCAGCAAACTGGTACTATATCTGGGCGTCCAAATGTAAGAGTGCTTTATATGGGCCACAAAACTATAAATATCCATTAGGTGGTAGCAGAGATTCAAAGTTTTCTTTCTTTGTTGCTATGTTTAGTTTACTTTATTGTCATTGCACCTTGTACAATGAAATGAAATGCCATCTTCAGTGTACTTTATAATTATAAAAATAAAACACAAACATGTCCTTCACCTTCTATACAATTGAATTGAAAACCAATATTGCAGTAGAATTCAATATAGTTACTGCCCTGGGATAGAAGCTGTTTTTCAGCCTATTTCCCCTTGTTTTTATTATCCTGTACCATCTCCAGATAGTAATAGTTCAAAAAAAGGGTGCCCAGGATGAGATGGATCTTTAAGAATGTTTTGAACTTTCTTAAGGCAGCAGGAGCTATAAAGCTCTTCCAAAGAGGTAAAGGGCAACTAATGATCCTCTGGGCAATGATGTTAACCCTCTGGAGTGCTTCCTATCTGCCACTGTGCAATTGGCAAACCATACACAGATGCAGTAAGATAAAATACTCTCTATGGTGCAGTGGTAGAAGGTCACCAGCAGTTTTTCATTCAGTTGTTGTTTCCTGAGAAGTCTCAGGTAATACAATCTCTGCTGGGCCTTTTTGACTAGTGCTGCAATGTGAATGCCCCAGGTCAGGTCCTCCTTTATGATAACACCCAGAAACTTAAAACTGGCCACTTGCTCCACTTGGTCTCCATTGATAAACAAGGGCTGGATGTCTGATCTATTCCTTCTATAGTCTACTATAAGCTTCTTGGTCTTCTTGGTGTTAAGGACCAAGTTATTGTCTCCATACCATGAAAGCAACTGGCTCACCTCATTTCGATTGGCAGACTGGAGATGAGTCCCACCACGGTTGTATCATCTGCAAATTTAGTAATAGTGTGAATGGGAATTCAGTCATGCATATAGAGTATAGAGTAAGGGACTCAACATGCAATCTTGTGGTGTACCAGTGTTAAAAATATGGGCTGAAGAGATATGATTACCTAATCTGACCCTCTGAGAGTGGCCAGACAGGAAATCCATGTCACTGCGTTCTTGTATTTCCCAGCTGAGCTGTCATTTTTGGTCTAATAAGCTTACTGTAGTTTTGCCAAGTTTTGTTATCAGTATTAAGTGCGCAAGCGTGCATTCCTTTCTAGCCTCCATTATCCTTCTTCTTACTCCTTTGTTCTCCTGCCAAGAGGTGAGGCAGGAACGCTACCAAGATGTAGCCAATTAATTAGATAGTAAGAGTTATTTTTTTTACTTTACAATAAAATGAGTTTCTCTTAGAAATTCTTCGGGTTTTATTTTCTTAATGTATACATTCGAGGAAAAGCCTCGGTCCAAACCTCTAAACCAGGGTGCGATTATCCCAGAGCCAGGATGGGATCAATCAACTCCCTGACAATCCATAATCCAAAGGCAGATTGAATAAGAAAGCCCAAGATCCATAAATTTAGACACCAGTCTATGTGGAAGTATTGTATTAAATGCAGAGCTAAAATCTACAAAAAAGTATCTTCACATAGCTCTCTGCCCCCGCTGTTCCAAATGAATCAGTGCAGTGTGAAGAGTGGTGGCTATAGCATCCTCTGTAGATCTATTTCTTCTGTATGCAAACTGGTGTTTATCAAATGTATGCGGAAGACCAGAAATGATGTGCCAGCAGACCAATTTCTCACGTAATGGTCACCAGGCTCAGAAATGGAAATCCCAGGCAATATTTTCTTTGCCATACCAACATTATGAAAGTAGACTGAAGCCTTTTGCTGCCTTTTGAATCACCTTAAACCAAGGTGGTCTGTTTTCCATTGAAACCACCAGCTGCCATATTAAATGTGTGCACGCAACATAAACAAACCTACACATCTTTCATTAATATCAAATTTAGAAGTGGGAGCAAAAATTCCTGGAATTTTGGAAGTGGAAACTTCCAAATTTGGAAGCAGGAGTGAAAATAAATATAACTTCCTACTTTTGAAAGAAGAACTTCTCTTCTGCAAGGAACACAAATGTTGGATCACTGATTATTAGAGCACCGATTATTAGTGTTCTTTGTTCAATGCCTGTTGGATATCAAGAAGTCCAAGCATCTTGACAGTTGTGTTACTTCATGGATGCATTGGGGAGAAATAACACAACTTTGGTAGGGAGAGGGAGAAGACAATGAGCAAAAATATGCACATGTTCATAAATAGCTCCAAAGGACTTGAGAATGGGAGGAGAATAACGCAAACATTATATACTGAATTCTTTGTTGTTGTTGTTGTGAAGCAGAATGAAAAGAAAAGCATGTCAAGGAAAATCTACAGGACATAATAGAATGCTTTATTTTGCCACTTGTAAGTAGCAAGGCAGTTATGCATAATCTGATAATCATTCCTAAACTCTGGTGTCATTTTAGAGTAGGTGGAAGAAAAACAAAAAGCAAGGAGAGATTGAGAGAAAATGAGAGGGAGAGAAAAATGTGAGCGAACAAGTAGAGAACCCTCCAAAACAACATAAAAGAAATATTCTGTGATATCACTCTAGTGTGGCAATCATAGAGGAAGTACCAACTTCTTCATCAGCAGTAAAACGTTGTGCTGACTTTTTCTACTTTTATTTCCTGGAAGGTAGATAAAGAGACAGCCATAAAGTTACCTGTAAAATTATAACTAGCATTTCTCTCTGCTCCTTTTTTCTTTCATCCTTGTTTTCCCCTGAAATACTTTTTTCCACCCTGAAGTGGAAATGAAAACATTACTTCAGGCTGTCTCATCATGCAGGATTTTTATGTTAAAGGTAATCTGCAGTTATTCATGCTGCAGACCTCATGCTAGACCTTCCATAGCTATATTACTTCAAACTGGAATAAGGGATTCATGTGACTTTTTTTAAAAAAAACCTTCCATTTTCTTAAATTTACTTTCAAGGTGAGCTCAAATTCTGCTGACTTAATTGGACACATCTAGAAATGATATGTCACTCCCATCTTCTTCTTTTCCAGCTTTTAGGCCTTAGAATTAGGCTGCTACTCCCCACAGATCTTCCATCAAGTATTAACCAGGTCTAAGCCTACTTAGAGTCTGATCCCAGCCAGTTTGCAGAACCTATCTAACCTTGTTTGACCTAGAAATGCAAGAAGAATCAGGACTGGTTACCACTTGGATGAAAAACAACCAGTAGCTGTTTCTCCTGGTATAAATTGGAATTGTAATTTAAAAATACCCTGGAAGAAGGAACTGGCAAACTACTTTTTGATTGCACTAATACCAACACTTGTAGTTGGCTCAGCAAATGCAAACTTGTGGTTGGCTTAGTTCAGGGGTGTCAAACTTGTATCGTCACGGCGTCATCACATGACATATCAGGACTTTCCCCCCCTTCGTTAAACCAGGCGGGGGTGGGGCCAGCACATGATGCATCTGGCCCACAGGCCATGAGTATGACACCCCTGGCTTAGCCATATTTTTCATATTCTCTCAAATTATTCATGTACAAAATATGTCAAGGGAGAGCACACTATCCAGTTGTGGCTCTTTTATCACTCATCACACAGTCAATCAGCCATTTAGACTGGATTTGGTATTTTATCCATTTATCAAGTCCTTCCCAAGCATCTGGGGTAGGCAGATGTTCTTGTTTGGGTGTGTTATCACAGATTGTTGTAGTCATCCCTTTGTCTAGTATTCATCTATATACTAATGGTTAGAGAAAATTATTTTTGTTGCATAGGAAGTGGGGTGGTGGTGGCCTTCCCAAAAGGCTAGGGATCATTTGAGAATGACATCATCTCTTCCTGCCCTCCTGGAATATTTGATGATCCATCCTCACACTGGTGTAAGCAAAGCATAATGGTTTCCTGGCCTGTTCCTGATCAGCAAAAATATTATGGGAGGAGGTTGCAAAAAAATGTGTACGCCGTTGGAGGACTAGTACTGATAAGGCTACCTAGTTTGGAGTTTGGGTAATTAAAACAGCCAAGTTCAGAGAAGAGCAAGGACTCCTCACTGGAGAGATAATTGCGCCATGAAAGTGTCAGAATCCACTCAGGCATAGATCTTAAACAAATAAAGGAAACAAAATTCCAGCAGTGACACTTTTGTCATCCTCCCCCACCATCACACAAATTTTTGAAAAACAGATTCCCCCGCAAATGGTTCAAAAAAGAAAATAAACTTTCTATATAGCATTGCATTTAACCCATGGCCCTTCATGGGTTAAATATGCCAGAAAGAGGGATGAAAAAATATCTACAGACCCCTCACATCCTGCATATAAACTGTTTCAACTCCTCCCCTGAGGATGCTGCTATAGAGCATTGCATGCCGAAACAACTTGTTGTGGCCCGCCAGCAGCCTGCGCGGATTGTGGCTGATCCCGACGATGAGGAGGTTGGTGTGGTGTCGCGCCAGCAGCTGGCACAGCCGGCGCTCATGTCGGACAGCAAGAAGGCTGAAGAGGATGTGGTGCCAGAGGCAGAGACTCAGCCAGGGCCTTCAGAATCTCCAGAGGCTCCTTCAAGTGAAGAGAGCGAAGTGGAGGAGCCTCTCCTCAATGCTCGAGCATGCAGGGCTGCCAAAAGGCAGGAGTGGCTACTCAGGAGGAGGAGGTCTCCTTGAGAGTAAGGCTTGAGGATAATTGGCCACTCCCTTAGCCTATTTAAGTCACATGCCGTTAGTAAGTTTCTTGATGGAAACAACTTGTAATTATCATCAGAACATTTTTGGAAAAGTCTTATCATATGTTGTTTTCTGGGCTGGTTGCCAACCTTTGCCGGACTTTGTTTAATCTTACTACTTAATAAATTTGATAAGGACCATTGGTGTGTGTCACTATCCTTGGGAATCCGGAGCTGGGGCAGAACACAACTAGACACAGAGAGTTTTTTTCCCTCATGCCATCACTTTGCTGACCACATATAATTCCCACAGTACTGTTTTATGTCTAAAGCTATTTACCCATGTAGTAGGGCCGTATTACTATTATCCTTCTCATCTTTCCTATTACCTTCTGCTCTTGGTATCTTATGATTATGTTAGTTTGTTATTTGTTTGTAGGTACACTGAGAGCTTATGCAGCAGAGACAAATTCCTTGTGTATCCAATCACACTTGGCCAATAAAGAATATTGCATTGTATACTGTATTCATTATGTGATCTATGGTATTGGAAAGGTAAAGTATTTTATGTTAAGCTCTTTAAAAAAAAAGGAATCTAAGTCTGAAGTACTTTTTTTTTCCTTTTTAAAAATCCAAATCATGGAAAGAAAGCTTTTTGTTACTTTTCTTTCTCTCTCTCTCTTTGACTCTTATTGAATATATGTGCAAGGATTAAACCTTGAGGGAGATTGCAGCCGAATGGAAGGCACAAGTAATGACAGTAATTTTGGGAATGGATATAGAAGGAAGCAACAGCAGCAGCCTACGCTAATTGCTGTTTGCCCTCCAAAGCAAGTGGATACACTGTAAACAAAGAGCTTCAGTTACCTAATTAGCAAGCAACAAATGCATGTAATAAAATCTTAATTAGTAACTATGAGAGAATTTACTTTTGATGAATAATCTAACAACTTAATAAGCTTCTGTATGTCATTTTAGCCTCCCTCAGTCCTCTTTCATGGCCTTGCATTATACTCTTTGGGGAAGATAGTGCCGAGAGACTCCCTCAAATGTACTTCTCATAATGCTGACTTCTTGGATAGCATCTTGGTTGAGACCTTCTTGACTGGGAAATAAATTGTCACCTTAAAAAAAAAACTGTACCAAATCAGATTGACTCAGACTTAAAAGAGTCACCAAAGGGACCTGGACAGGTAGGTTTTTAAATATTTCCTTATAAGGATAGAATAGAATAGAATAGAATAGAATAGAATAGAATAGAATAGAATAGAATAGAATAGAATAGAATAGAATAGAATAGAATAGAATAGAATAGAATAGAATAGAATTCTTTATTAGCCAAGTGTGATTGGACACACAAGGAATTTGTCTTGGTGCATACGCTCTCAGTGTACATAAAAGAAAGGATACAATCATCAAGAATCATAAGTACAACACTTAATGATAATCATAGGGAACAAATAAGCAATCAAATCATATTAGAAATCATATTGGAGAGTTTTAATTTAGAAAAAAAAAGGAGATAAAGTGAAATGTGAAATTAAGAGATCTACATGTGAGTGGGATCTATTTTCTTGTCCTATATTCTATTACTATTATTTCTATACTACTACATTAGTTATTATTACTATAAAATTACAGTATTTGATTACTATTCAATATATAGTATTTTCTCTATACTATACTCTTATTATAGCAACATTTCTTTTTTACTATTATACTCTATAGCATTGCTGTTATGTAACAATGCTTTGTTCTTACAGATACAGTTCTGCCTTAATTCCTCTGTTTGGGATTACTACTTCTTCTTATTCTTTTTCAGTTAATGGCCAGCATGTACAGTACTTGCAACTCTGCACTTTGTACTCTTATACTTGCATTTTTTTTTCTTATCTTCCCTTTATATTTCTTTTCCTCAGGACCAGGGCTGTCAAACTCACGGCCCATGGGCTGGATGCGTCACACACTGGCCACGCCCACACCCAGTTTAGTGAAGGGGAAAAAAGTCCCGATACATCACGTGAAGCTGCCATGACGAAGTGAGTTTGGACCCCTGCCCTCGACCATTCACTCCCTATCAAGAAGAAAATCCTCTTCTTTTCTTTGGTTGTTTTCCTCCGTGTGCTGGTGGCTACAGAGCTTTCAAAACACATGCCTCCTACTAGATCAGTTTCAAGGTGATAGCAAACAACTCTGCCAAGTTTTTTAAACTGTTATTTGGAATAGGAACTTCTAGGTGCTACCACCTGTCTGAGTTGAATTGCTTGTATTTATTAAGAAACAAGTTATTTTTTAGAAAACTCAGGAGGGTGTTTGGATCAGCTCTAGTCAATTTGGGTTGGGTTGATGGGAAGGTTCTGCAAGAGTTGTGGCTGAAATCCTAATGGACTTCATTAAGTTTCTGACCTTCCTATTCCTACCTTGAGAAGTATATGGAAATGAGGAAGAGAGAAAGTTTCAAAGAGAGAGATCCCATACTCTATCTATCCTTTCCGTACTGCAAAAATGTGACACCTG
>WNWU01000053.1:5940449-5962132 GCA_012654045.1 Ptyas mucosa | reverse complement strand
ATGAATGAATGAATGAATGAATGAATGAATGAATGAATGAATGAATGTTTGGCCTACTTTTGACTTTAAAGGGATTATTGTAGATTTCCAGATTGGAAATATAGAAGGGGGCCCAACAGAGAACTGAAAAACCTAAACCGAACAGTCTCTTAGGGCTTCAGATCATTATGGGTACAGGAGAAAGAGGAGGAGGAGGGGGGGAGGAGGAAAATTAGTTGAGATTAGAAAGATATAAAAAGTATTAGCTAGTTGATTTTTATCTCAGATTTATTTATTTCATACCTGTATTTTTAATTTTGTTTAAAAATGAAACATTAATGTATTTCAAATGAGACACAGCGGGAGAAGAGATAAAGAGAAATACCCATATTTTATCTGAAGAGAAATACCCATATTTATAGTCTAAAATCTTTGTTTTGCATCTGCTCATTAGAATGAATGCAAACTAATGAAGACTCTGTTAAGACATAAGAGTGATGTCTCTGTGCATTGCCTTCAAGAATACAGACAAATGTAATCAGATGTGCTATGAATTATTTTTCCCAGGGGAAAAAAACCCCAGGTATTACATGTTTTCACCTTTTCCATCTGGAAGACATATTACTTCTGGTTCAAAAGGATGTTCATGTATTGTTGTTTAAAGACTTAAAGTCCAAGCTGTATATTTATGCAATGTTTTCCCGATATCTACTGAATCAAATCTATCAGATTCAATTATATGACTGACATGGTATTTCCAAAAATTGTTTAAATGGATCATGGCAGTCAATAAACCTATGGTCAAAATGAAAAGGGCTCTGGGGTGCATCTTTGTTTCCAAAACAGTGTGATGATTGTATAATTCAGCTAAAGGTCTTAAGGGGATTTGAGTGTAATCAAATATGACGGAATACGTGGAACAGCAAACACATTTGGCAAAGGTCTATGTCACTGGAGGAATTTGTGCCTTGACATTTAAAATATGCCTTTCTCACATTCTTTTTATACAGATGCCTATATCAAGAATAATGTTTTCGTTATCTATAAAAATGTTCACAGCTGGAGTCTGGAAACAGTCTGGAAACCAGACAGGTCCCACATTGAATTAGAGTGAGAATCTATGGTACCCCAGGTAATGTCTGATATCAATTCCCATTACATCATCCCACTCAGTGTGGCTCATGCTCATGATGCTAGAAACTAAAGTTCAAAACTAGTGGAGAGGGCTACTGAAACTTTATACACATATACATACAGAGAGAGATACACGAACACAGATTGTATATGTGTGTGTGTATGTGTTTGAAACATTAAAAATGGAACATTTTTTGATTTGCAGTTCTATGAATTGTGTTGGACAGATGGGACAAACTTAAGCACTTATAAATACCAATGACACATTTCGCCCTTAATTGGACTGAGATGCCCTACGCACGGTCACTCATGCACTTTTCACCTCCCGTATTGACTACTGCAATGCTCTCTATGTGGGGCTGCCCTTGAAGACCCACTCAGAGACTTCAGCTGGTACAGAATGCAGCCACGCAGGTAGTGATGGGAGTGTTCCGACACTCCCATGTTACACCTCTCCTGCGCGACTTGTATTGGTTGCCGGTTGCCCTTTGGGTAAGATTCAAGGTGCTGGTGATCACCTATAAAGCCCTACAAGGCTTAGGCCCGGGATACTTGGCGGACCATCTGCAGCCAGCAACAGCTTCCCATCGCCCGGTGCGCTCTCACAGGGTGCCGTGGCCAGACAGTGTCAGATAGCGACCCCCAGGGAGAGAACTTTTTCTGTAGGCGCACCCACCCTTTGGAATCAACTCCCTCTGGTGGCCCCCGACCTTTGCTCCTTCCGCCGTGGGCTGAAAACGTGGCTATTTCATCTAGCCGCCCTAGAATGAGGGGGCTTTTAATAGAACTTAATGGGGTTTTATTGGATTTTTGTCAATTTTATTATGGACTTTGTTTTTAATGGTCTGTTTGTTTTGTTTATTGTTGTGAGCCGCCCTGAGTCCTGTAGAGATAGGGCAGCCTATAAGTCCAATTAAATAAATAAATTTAGGGAGCCTGAGTCGCATAGCAGGCTAATGCCTCCTATTAAGGCAGCATTTAACATCCAGCTGCCTGCAATTACTGCGAGTTCTAATCTCACCAGGCTCAAGGTTGACTCAGCCTTCCATCCTTTCTAAGGTGGGTAAAATGAGGACCCGGTTTGTGGGGGCAATAAGCTGACTTTGTATAAATATACAAAAGTATGAAGGCTATTGCTTAACGCATTGTAAGCCGCCCTGAGTCTCCGGAGAAGGGCAGTATATAAATACAAATTAAAAAAATAAATAAATAAATTTCCCTTGTGGCCTTGCCAGATATGAAAAGACAATAGTTTTGTACCAACCAGACTTCCTCTTTCTTTTCTTAGAGGAAGATATAACTCTAATTTCATTCTAACCAGTTAGCAATTGTATTTTGTCCATAAAATTCTGTTTCCAGATGTGGTCTTCTATTGTAGTAAACAACAATACAGATATGTTTTCTTTTGAACTCTGTTAATTATTCTTTAACAACTGTTCTTTATTAGTTGAAGCAAAGAGTATACATAGTCTGTATGTGTACCACACCTGGGAAAAGTTTCCTTATTTCCATGACAATTATAGAGCATCAACAGAAATTGTGGCTACAATTGAATGGAGCTCTTGGGGTAACCTTTTTTCCCTGTAGAATCTTGGAAACATTCTGCTTGCTCAGAAAGCGTCTCTACCAATCTACAAATTTATGAATTCACATACTTGAGTGTCATTTCTCTCTCTTTTTTTATTTGCATGCAAATACAGGCATGATCATTGTGTATACTAAATGTGAAAGTGAATTTTAACACAGAGCCCAGTGAATCCTTTAGAAGGTTGTCCTTTTTACATCAGAGTTCAGAGTGGACTTAAGCAGCCTAGAGGAGTTTAATTATGACAAAGAATCCCTAATTGTCTTGGAGAGTATATCCTGAATATATTAAATTATATTATGCCCAGCCATCAGAATTCACTTTCCTTCCTTCCTTCCTTCCTTCCTTCCTTCCTTCCTTCCTTCCTTCCTTCCTTCCTTCCTTCTTTCTTTCTTTCTTTCCTTCTTCCTTCCTTCCTTCCTTCCTTCCTTCCTTCCTTCCTTCCTTCCTTCCTTCCTTCCTCCTTCCTTCCTTCCTTCCTTCCCAGAATATATTGACCATTGGAGAACAAACTCACAATTAATTCACACCTCTTGATTTTCCACTAAATTCTATTGATACTTTGGCCCCAAATTCATCACTCCATTTTCCTTCCAGTTAAATTCAATGAAATCCTGTGATCTGTGACCCAAAAACTCCTGTCCAGATAAATGTATTGAGCAGCAAATAAATGCCATCCATGGCCTTTTATTTTACCTCTCCATTAATCTTTCTTTGCCCTAATATGCTAAAAAAAAGATCCAAAGAAAACTGTAATTTGTAAATAATAATAATAATATGTTAGCAGTCTAGGATTACATTTTAAAGAAGTTATTCCAAATCTTGACTGTGGTTCCAAAGTTTGCTAACAATCATTTCAAGACATGCTAGCTTAATAAAATGCATAGCCATTGCATTGCCGAGAAAAGAAGAAGGAAGGAAAATGGCTTTTCCTACAACTTGATGTTGCTATGATATTCCTCATCTAGAAAACAAAAAGAGTTAAGGAGAATTTTGGCTTTGGGGAAAGATTATTCTTCCCCAGAGATTTAAGTAGAAGACAGAGAAAATTTAGTGTTATTCTATTATCTCACAAATGTATCATGGTTGTCAAAAAAAATTATTATCAACAAGAAAATAGAAACTAGTCAGGTTCTAGCTATTTTTCTTGAGCTAGGAATTGCCCTATGCTATTTTGACTTGCCTGAAAACTTCAGTGCAGCTGGTTATGTTGTGATGTCATTGGAATGGATAGGGGAAGCCCTAAGGAATAAATAACACTATTTTAGGGAAAAGCTTTTGGTAGCTTTTAGAAAGAACTCAAATACAAAATTATTCATAAAGGAATATTAACCCAGTAAACATAGTAATATTGCTTTACAATATATCTAATCAAATACCAAACAAATAGGTCATAAAACAATCAGCAGAAGCATTAAATTACACTAAGATAATGCAAGACAAAGAGTAGGTTGTACCTTACCAGCACAAAAGCTTAGAAAAATTTCATAGTTTGGGTGCAGCCCTTTCCTATTCTTATATGGTGAAAAAGTTGACCTCTAGGTCTAGGAGATGTACTGACATTAAAGGAAGTCTCCCACAGTTTAATGTCTAGGAGGTTCATAACAACGACGGGGAGACTGTAGAATACAAATCCCAAGTCATTTAGAGCTATATTTAATAATTATATACTTATACAACTGTTAAGGCCTTAAGAATTGGTACAATATGGATTCAAGTCCATGTGTGATAATCTAATTACTGTATTGTACACAGATTAAGGGAAATAGTGAAATAGTATATCGCAGGGCAACCATTTTTGAACCAAGGTAGCTCAAATAGTCTAACTTACAGAATTTTTCCCCAAATCCAAAACCCATGACTTCTGAGGAAATTAAATTTGGGCAAGTTGTGTCTGTTTCTATGCTACTGGGCTGCTCCTGTGGTTATGTGATAGCAATAGCAATAGCACTTAGACTTATATACTGCTTCACAGTGCTTTTACTGCCCACTCTAAGCAGTTTACAGTCAGGATAGTGCCTCCAACAATCTGAGTCCTCATTTTACCCACCTCGGAAGGATGGAAGGCTGAGGCAACCTTGAGCCAGTGAAAATCAAACTGCCAAACTGCTGGTAGCTGGCAGTCAACAGAAGTAGCCTGCAGTACTGCATTCTGACCACTGCACCACCATGGCTCTTCCCCCCCCCCCCTTTAATCTCACTCTATCCCACACCCAGCAGCAACCATTTACCTGCCTTCAAGGAAAGGGGAGGGGAGAGGAGGGGAGGGGAGGGGAGATTTCCAATGCTCTCTGCCAGATTACCACAAGAAAACTCTGTAAGGAAGCTGGCATGAAGTTGGAAGTCACTGTTGCTTCCACTGGTTGTTTTTTTTTTTTTTGCCTGCTCTTGGTCATTCTGGTTATTTCTGCTCAATTAGGTTGATAAACCAAGATAGCAAAATGCAATATACCTATAAAACGAAACTTCTTAACTGACTTGAATCCAAAGACATTTTTATGGATAAACAAATTGTGTTTAGGGCAGGTCAGTCAACATTAGATCATGCTTAGCGGCTATAACATTTGGCAGAAAAGTATGCCCACAGACCTGGTTCATCCGTTTTGCAGAAATTGTTAATTTTATATATGCTTTTGACACAGTAACTAGATCTAAACTGCAGTATAAACCTAAATAATTTACAATCGCGAACACTTGCTCCCTCTGATTAAAATACATGAGAATTCTACTCTGAAGGTCAGATGTGGTACATATTACCAAGGAAATGTCAGTAGAGAGATAAGCTAGACAAAGTTATGCATTGGCTCCAGCTTTATTTAACTATTATATAAATTCACTGATACTCTAATTAAGTAATTCCATCTTCCATCCTCTCAAAAACCCCATATCAGTGTATGACAGTAATTTTGTCCTTGACTTCTATTGGTTTTAAAATAGCTCATCCTCTCAAACAACTCCATATCAGTGTATGACAGTAATTTTGTCCTTGACTTCTATTGGTTTTAAAATAGATTTGGGAGCACATCAATAGATTAGAAGACATTAGCAATAACTTAGCCAAAACCAAGATAATTACTTTCTTCAAATGCCTGAAACAGTGAATCTGGAAGTTAGATGGATGTACCATTGAGCAGGTTAAAATGTTTAAATTTACCAATAATTTCTCAAATTTCTGTAAGACATGTTCACATTGATTCCTTTTGAAGCATGGCATTTTCGCCATGGTATGCATATGTTAGAAACCATGACAGGTGTATTTAAAAGGTAAAGGTTCCCCTCGCACATATGTGCTAGTCATTCCTGACTCTAGGGGGCAGTGCTCATCTCTGTTTCAAAGCCAAAGAGCTGTCTGAAGACGTCTCTGTGGTCATTTGGCCAGCATGACTAAACGCCAAGGGCGCACGGAATGCTGTTACCTTCCCACCAAAGGTGGTCCCTATTTTTCTACTTGCATTTTTTATGTGCTTTCGAATTGCTAGGTTGGCAGAATCTGGGAGCTCACCCTGTTACACGGCACTAGGTTTTGAACCGCTGAACTGCTGATCTTTTGATCAAGCTCAACATCTTAGCCTGAGCCACCACATCTTTATTTATTATTTAAATAATTATTATTACATAATTATTTATTACTAAATAAGTATATTGTTCACTCCAATTTATATTTATACTTATATAAATAAGTTTATTGTTCACTCCAATTTTAACTGCCTTTAGTTACATTAAATTGAATTTTATTCATTGAGTCCAATGGTTTCCTGTTTCTGATTCCCCCACCCACCCCCCAAAAAAAAAAAAGGTGTAATCCTAATGGGAAACTGTGTATATGAAATTGGAATTGCCAATTTGGGCAATATCATAGATGGCATTTTTTACTTTTCTGTAAAAAGTAGGAGAGTGATACTTTCATGCACAAAGTTGCAGCATAAAGCACAGTTTGGACAATTTGCTGACACACCTGGAAATAGGTAAATTACCAAGCTGCAAATCCTCATGTTTACTGTTAACAAAATGTCCATCAGCAAAGAATGAGTAAATCTAAAGGCATATGAAATTGGCATATATGATTGCATAGCATGCCACTTGAGGGAAAATGGTGCTCTACAACAATCTTTTTTTCCCAATCAACAGTAACACTTAACATATTTTGAGACAAAGGATATAACAAGCAATCATGCAAATGAGATTTCCAGAGCAAATTAAAAGTAGGAGATGTTGTGTAGAATGGCAATGAACCTTTGAAGTAATTTTCAGAACACATTTTTTTAAAAAAAAATCTGTTTCATTTAGCTAAATGGCAACAGAATTTTAAGCCTCTTGCAAGCTCCAACTTTAGTATCCAAACAAAGAACTAAGAATAATGTATCCAAAGCAGGCTAAACTTAAAAATGTCATTTAAGAAAAATCTGATTGTATGCATTCAGATACTGTCAAACTACAACTCCCAACACCCTTATCCACTGACCACAATGTCTGGAACAATATAGAACTGTAATTCAACATATTAAACTCCAAGTGTTTTAAAGATAATATAATAAATATGTCCCATGATTAATAATAATTTGTTTTTTCCATCACTCATAAATGATGACATTATTTTATTAGAGTTTTAAGAATGATGTTTATACATTTATTCCATTTTATTCTCAAATAAGAAAGGAAATAAATAAGTGTGAATCAGTGATGGGTTGCTCCTGGTTCAGACCGGTTGTATAAAACCAGCAGTAAAACCAGTGGGAGGCTCCGCCCACTGAACCCGACATTATCAGGAAGCCTCTGCGCATGCACATGGGCAGCCCTGCTGCAAACTGGTAGTAAAGGTAAGTAGAACCCACCCCTGGTGTGAATGTATGGACTCTGTTGTGCCTTCAGATGAACGTTATGTGGCATGATGGTGTTTGATTCCTGATTATTAGTGTGAATCATAAAGCTGTTCCCTTTAGAGAGAAATTTATTGCTGAGTTGTCACAATGTATATGAATGCATGTGTGTGAGAGGGATAGGGAGAAAAAAGGAATGGGAGGAGAGGGAAAGAAATTGTAAAATATGGCATCAGAAATCTTCAGAGCAAATGTATTAGTCTGTAGACAAAATTATACCTTGAAAAGTTCCTTCATATTATAAATAAACAAATGGCATTGGATTGGAAATTATTTTGAATTCATTTAGTCCAGCTCCCACTGTTCAACAATCAATCTGCAATTTGACATACTGCTATAGCATTGCCAACTGATTGTCCTCCTCCTCTCTCTATACCCCTATCCAAGGGTGATATTCACTTACCTTCACTACCGGTTCGCAAATGTGAGCGCAAACGTGAGTGCAAACGTGAGTGCGTGAACCGGTAGTGGTGGCAGGAGGCTCTGCCCATCCACCTGGATGTAATCGTGTCCCGTTTTTGACAATCCAGGCATGTGCAGGACCTTCCACACATGCACAGATCATCAAAAATGGGACATGATTACATCCGGGCGGGTGGGTGGAGCTTCCCGCCACCACCGCTACCAGTTCGCCAGAACCAGATAGAACAGGCTGCATACCACCACTGCCCTAGTCTAACTTCTTAACCATTACCTCACATTCCCTCCCTAGTTATTTTTTATATACTAAAGGTACACCTACTAGACATACACAATGAAAAGCATCAGTTTTGATTATTACTTCATTTTAATTTTGTTGCAACTGTTATTGCTAAATTTATAAGCAATATAAATTTACAAACTGTAGTGGGGAAGAAATATGAGGCACTTGGATTCACAATAACAACCACTTATCTGCAGGGTAATCAAACATCCTGATAACAACAGACGTTGTTATTGTCTATTCATTGAATGATATAATATGCAAAGCAGGAAAGCATAGCTTAGGCCAGACTTAAGAAGTAACCATGGCCAACTACTTCCAAAATTTTGCCAATAAAACTATAGAAAACATTGACTTGCAGGTAGACATGTAGGCAGGCATTTTCATATAAGGTACTTTTGAGTATAAGGGCAGATACTTTGCTGCTGATATATTTTGTTAAGGGGGGGATCTGTGAAGTAATAAATGCCACTTAAAAGTGAAAAATAGAAACCAGAGGAGGGAGGGACTTCCGGTGGGATCGCAACATCGCCGGACGCTTCTTTTTGAAGCGCCAACCCAGGGCTCCGTAGAACCGCAAGAACAGCGACTATCAGCTGTCTTGCGGTTTGGAAACTTTCCTCCTGGTAAGAGGGGGGAAAGTGAGTAGACGGGTGGGGTAGAGCTCCCTAAGAGTGCCAGATTTTACCCATAATCTGGCGCTCGAAGATGAGAGCTCCCCGCTAAGCCTGTCAGTACTCCGGACCCTGGATGTCTCTGCTTTGCAGAGCTAGATGTTGTGACCATCCCAGAAACCAACTTTAAATAAATACTTTTTGAATCGAGCTGGCGGAGCATAAGCAGCAAGAATAAAACAGCAAGTATTTTCTTTTTTTTTTTAACTCCAAAGATTTATCCAAAGATTTACCTTCTTTAAAAGATTTTCTTTAAGCAGAGAAAGTGAAAGCAAGATGGCGTTTGAGTTTCAACGGGTTGTGAAGAAGTGAAAGTTAAAAGCAATTATTGACAAGCCCCTGTTTGAAACGTAAAACTCTTTTCTGAAAAGTGGATTAACCAAGAAAGGAAGTAATTATAATTGAAGCAGTAATATAAATTATAAATTGCAAAGGGTCTTTTTTTCTTTTTGATACTTTTTTTTCCTGTCCTTTTGGAAGGGAAAGAAGAAGGGGGGGCAAGATGGCTGGTCTTTTTGAAAGCAAAGAAAGCAAAGAAGGGTTAATTAACCCTCAAATATGGTCTGATTTTGAGGAAGCTTGGAGCTCAATTACCTCTGCTTTATTGGAAAAAATTGATACTATATTTCAAGCTTTTCAAGCTGGAAACAATGAAATACATGGAAATACTGAGTTGCAATCTAGCAGTGGGGGATTGATTGAAGAGCTGGGAGAAGGAAAAGAACAACAACAACAACAGCCTACAGTATTTTTAGAGAGTAAGATGGATGCTTTGCAGAATAAGGAGCAAGAAATTTTGGGAGCTGATGAGATTTTGGCTATACGAATTTTTTGTTATAAAGTCCAACCTGCATTTAAAGAGCTGTTTTCAGAAGAAGTTATACTTTTGCAAAAATTTTATAATATGCAATCCCAAAAAATGCAAGATTATATTGGAGTTAAAAAAGGCAGAGGAATCAAAGTTAAGAAGAAAGTTCGTAAAAAGGAAAAGAAGAAAGACTAGAAAAATGGAAAATAACCCTGCTTGATGAGATGATGGTCCTTAAAAAGTATTGTTTAACTGTTTAAAGATTTTGAATTTTTGGAAGAAAACATCCAACAGCTTAATGCCAGTTAACTAAGCGATGAGCGACGATGAGGAGGTAACCTACAGCTGTATTGGAATATTTTGAGAAGAATAAACAGATCACTGCAACGCTGGTGTGTTGGGTTGTGAAATAAGCCTTGACCTGAGTGATTTGGAATATTTTATTACGGACTGTAATAAATTTGGACTTAATTGTAATTGCAGAAGCTTTATTGAATATAGTAAATTGGAGTTTTCTGTTTGAAAGTAATAAATATAAGGCAAAAGGACTATGGGCCTAGGGCAATTGCAGCTGATCTGGTGGTTTCCCTAATACGTCTGATGAACTTATTAATCTAATTTTTGGCTGGATTTGATGGATATTATTTGAAATACAATTACAAAGTCACTCGGGAGGGGTTTTTATATAAAGAAGCAATTTTTATTTAGGTGGGTAGACGCAAATGAAGATATTCTACATGCTGTTGGAAGATGTGAAGATAAGAAGATTAACAACTGGTTTAATTTAGTATGAAGAATTTAAATTTTTGATATAGCTATTAAATGATGTTTTTAGTTGATTTGTTAATATGTACTGATAAATTAATAAGAGGTTTGATTATTATTTTTTAGTTAGAAAATGGTTTTTTTTAAAGTGTTTTAACTATAATTGGACCTTGATGGTTTAAAAATGGAGGATGGAAGAGTTTATATAATATTTTATTTTAAATTTGGGGTTTTTGAATGAGGTTTTTTTGTTTTCAATGAAAGAAGTTATAAAATACCTTGTTAAACTGTATAGATCTAATAATCTGCTAAGTGTGTATTAGTTAAATTGAGTAATGATAGGTTTGATTAGGTAATATTTAACTGTTTTATTAACTGCTGCAACTATAAATGGATATTAATTTTGTTTAATTAGATGGAATAAGAAGAAAGAAGACTTGCTTTCCTTTTATCTATTTGTTTAATGATTATGATAAGTGAGAGATGGAGTTGAATTTAGGGGATTTAAGCTGTATTTTATATTTTGTATTTGCTCTGGGAAGTCGGGGGGGTGGTGGTTGGGGAGGGGGGGGAAATGTATGTAAAACTTTTAAAACTTTTTCAATTAAAAAAAAGAAAGAAACCAGAGGAGGGAGAAAAGGTAAAAATGTTATCCTATCTGTTGGCCTATCCTATCCCATGCAACAGCCTATCTGTGGCAATGGGATAACAAAATTGGCAGCTAAAATAACATGTATCCACTGATTTATATGTTTCCCATTGCAGATGATGACATCTTTTTGACCTTTGTTTGAAATCCTTCATCATCTGTAGTTTAATTCTTTTCTCAAACTCTACGATGAGATATGATTTCGAAAGGACAGGTTCTCCAGATTACAAGAGTTATAGATGTATTTACTGAGTTTAATTTATTATTATACATTGAATAGATTTCTTTACTAAGCAGAAGGCAACCTAAGTAATTCTTGTCCCAATAGATAACTGTTGACATTTTATTTGAGTCAGTGCTGCATGTATTCTAATTTCTAAGTGAATTCCCTTTTTTTAAAAAGTCTCTGACAGTTACTATCAAATTAATTTTGTTTATATTTGCCAGAACAATTGAATCACCAACTTTGCTACCTGTATACTAATTTCTTCAAACTCTTCCAGATTAAGATGAGAGTTATAGATATCATCTATTTATTACTGTCACTCAAACCAAAGCAAGTTTTGCTTTGATTTTTTTTTCTTACTTTGTCCCCATAAGGTTTATCTGACTACTTTGGAGGAAGGGATGGGGGCAGATTTTAGTTCTGGCATTTCTCCCGCAGGAATCATTTAAAATGACAGAACCTTGCTGGATTTATTATGAATTAATGAATTAAATCAGTATCCTACCTTTTCTCATGTGGACCAAGGGATCTCCCTTTATTTTATTGCTAGAATAGCAATTTGTAAGGTATATTAGATTATGAGAGTAATATTGTAGAAATGCCCATTTGCAGAAGGAATGGGTTCTTAACTGTATTCAAACAATAAATTCAACATTTAGGGAATAAAAGAAGGTAATTTTATTTAACATGATCTAGGCAAAGGTTTCAATCAATCAATCAATTTAGAAATGAGCTAGAACGAACCTTGGCGGTCTTCTAGTACAACTCCCTGCTCAAGCAGGAGACCCTATACCATTTCTGACAAGTGACTGTCCAATCTCTTCTTAAAAACCTCCAGGGATGAAGCACCCACAACTTCTGAAGGCAAGCTGTTCCACTAGTTAATTGTCCTCACTGTTAGAAAGTTTCTCCTTAATTCCAGATTGCTTCTCTCCTTGATTAGTTTCCATCCATTTTTTTCTTGTCCTGCCCTCTGATGCTTTAGAAAATAAGTTGACCCCCTCCTCTTTGTGGCAACCTCTCAAATACTGGAATACTGTTATCATGTCCCACCTAGTCCGACCTTTCTCTAGATTAGCCATACCCAAATCCTGCAACCGTTCTTCATATGTTTAGTCTCCAGGCCTTTAATCATCTTAGTTGCTCTTCTTTACACATATTCCAAAGTTTATAGGAGACTTCTAGAAAAAAATATAGGAGAATCCCAGAAAAATAAACACATGTTTATAGGCTTATAATTTGTATTATTATTCAGCAGTTAACATTATACCCATATTTTCTATAAGTCAGGCACGAGCCACGGTGGAGCAGTGGTTAGAGTACTGAAGGCTACTTCTGCTGACTGCTGGCTGCCTGCAACTTGGCAGTTCAAATCTCACCAGGCTCAAGGTTGACTCAGCCTTCCATCCTTCCGAGGTGAGTAAAATGAGGACCCAAATTGTTGGGGGCGATATGCTGACTCTGTAAACCACTTAGAGAGGGCTATAAAGTGGTATATAAGTCTAAGTGCTATTACTATTTCTATATAAAACAAGACTTAAGTCATCCTTTTTCATTTTAAGCTTTCCTTCAGTGCTCTTTTATTTTATCTCTAGACTTTTAGAAATCTTTTAGTAGGCAATAACCTATTAGACAACATTTTATAATGGTAACCAGCCTATACACACTTGGTGAATATCCATGGTTCATTGTGAGCTTCCTGTTCCAATATTTTAACTGTTATTTAACCATACTGGTTTTCTTAAAAGTTTCCATATTATGGGTAGCTCGCAGTAGCTCAAAATACTTCTCTCTTTTTGGGAAACCTCATGGAATTAATATTTGAACATAAAACATTTGAACATGAAAAAAGAGCCCTTTATCATTGCAATACACCTGTTAGCCTGAGAGATATTTTACCACTTGCACCTAATCACGGTTCAAATGTGCCCTTGCAACATCATTTTTTCTCTCTCCGCTGTTTCCCCATGACATTGCTTTCCTCTTATCTATTGTCCACGAGTGAGGCAGACTTAAGTTGTCCTTAGCTGAAGTGCTTTCTCCTTATTTCAATACTGTCCAAGGGCAATCGCAAGTGTACAACATCTGTTAAACTTTGTAATTCATTATCTTGGAGGGGAGTCAAATAACTGTAGTGAACTTGAAAAGGGCATTGGCAATGGGATGTCAACATCATGCAGGCATAGTTTTCTGCCATGTCAAGGATGGTGGATAGCATTTCAGCTCAGGAGGAGAAAAAAGCCCAGAATGTGATTGATTCAAGTTGATTATAACAAACTGGGTGGGGGAAGTAATTTCAATCATAGCTGGCAGCTCTCTTCTTCCAAGAATTTTATACAAAATGCTATATATGATAAGTTGCCACTACTCAAACTGAACCTCCTGACACACCAACATCTGTCTTGTTTGGAGGTTTGGAGGTCCTTTTACCAGGGACATTTCCATTCAATTTAAAACCAGGGGAATAAAAAGAGTGGTACTTTGGATCTTCCTACCAAAAACTTCAAAATATAAAACTTACTAAACTTTGTGCTACTTTCAAAATATAAAAGGCAGCTCTGCATTGTGTTATATTTTACACGGGTAATATTTTATGAGACTTAGTAAACTCATGAAAAAGGGACATGGTGGCTCAGTGGCTAAGAGTCTGAGCTTGTCGATCGAAAGGTCGACAGTTCAGCGATTAGAATCCCTAGTGCCGCGTAACGGGGTGAGCTCCCATTACTTGTCCCAGCTTCTGCCAACCTAGCAGTTTGAAAGCATGTAAAAAAAAATGCAAGTAGAAAACTAGGCACCACTTTTGGTGGGAAGGTAACAGCGTTCCATGCGCCTTTGGCATTTAGTGATGCTGGCCACATGACTATGGAGACATCTTCGGACAGCGCTGACTCTTCGGCTTTGAAACGGAGATGAGCACCGCCGCCTAGAGTTGGGAACAACTAGCACATATGTGTGAGGAGAACCTTTACCTTTACCTTAAACTCATGAAGCCAGACATCTAGGTATACACAGAGCTGTTACCTTTCCTTTTTGGAAAAAAGAAGGAATAAATCAGACAACAGAATTCCAAATAAAATCACTACATGTGGACTTTGTAAGATTAATATGTGAAATAGAACCTGCATTTCTGCACATTTTCAACCATTGCAGAGAGAATGTGGGAAAGAGATCACAAGGGCTTTCTACTTAGAGGATCATTGGTCAGCCAATTTATCTTCTTTTCTGGAATCACCTTATTTTATAAAATGTAGGGAAGAAATGGAAACAAGCCCTTTGGGGAGAATGTTGTTTTGCCCAGTCAAGGAAACTGCCACCTCTTTAATATTTTGGGTTTAGTCAATAAATCAGATATTATCAAATAGTGAAAGCCCTCTTCTTTGTAGCTCTTGGAGAAATTATTAAAAAGTTGTCTTTTTTTCATATTGCACAAATGGAATTGCACTAGGGAGGTGTTTGGAGGAAATAAAAACTGAATTTTATCCAGGCATCTCAGCACCATTTCAGTTCACCAGATGGTATACCAAAACCCAGACATTTGTTCATGTTGGCCTAATAAATAATCATGAATGAGAAAGTATTGGAATAAAGATTTAAACAGTCTTAATTCATTTTGCTCTGACTATTAAACCACATTCATTTGCACTGTAGTGGACTTTTTTTTTTTTTAAGAAGGAATGGAGCAAGCGGTCCCAAAGCTGCTTTTCAAAAGGCAAGCCGACTGCTTTGTTTGTTTTTTTTCTTTTGAAAACATTTCACTTCTCAATTCTAAAGAAGCTTCTTGGATGAGAAGTGAAACATTTTCAAGGAAAAAAATTAAGAAAGTCCAATTGCCTTTTGTAAAGCAGCTTTGGGACAACCATGACCTGGATGATTGAGAATCTCCATAGACAGATAGAACAAGGAAAAAGATAATTGTCATGTGAAATAGTCTACATTATCTTTTGGGTTCCAAGTAGTTCATCTTTATGTACTCACTCTTATACATATCTACTCAGGTGTAAGTTCTGCCAAGTTTATTGAAATTCACTCCAATATAGTTGGTAATAGGAGTTTAGCCAGGGGTGGGTTTTAAAACTTTAGCAAGGGGTTCTCTGCCCGGTTGCTGGGTGGGCATGGCCATGGTGGCATGGCCTAATCGGCCTCCTGCACTATGGCAGGGGGGGTGTTTTTGCCCTCCCCGAGCTCCAAAGGCTTTCCTCAAGTGTCTGGGAGGGCGAAAACGGCCTCCCCAGACTCCAGAGGCTCTCTGGAGGCTGGAAACTGACCTTTCTGAACTTCCAGTAGGCCCATTTTTCACCCTCCCCAAGCCTCCACATGCACCCTGCACTTACTTGCATCCAAAATGGGCCACATGGGGACTCCTGGGAGGGGAAGGGTGGGGTGGGTGGGGCCAGCCAGGCGTGGGATTTGGGGATTTCTCCAAACTGCACAGAATCTTAGCTAGAGATTCTCCCAAACACCTGTGAACCCCCAGGAGCCCACTCATGAGTTTAGCTTTAGACAATTTTAATGAAAAATTATTATTGTGTCTATAAACTGTGTTCTAATTAACTCAGAAAGTTGGATTTCAGTAAACAATTTGTAGTGTTTGCCTTTATTCTTTAGGGCTCAGATGTCAAGGTAATTCTATATTTCATTTCTGAGTCAGGCAAAGCTTTCAGTACTAAAGGACTCATAATAGGTGATAAAATTCCACAGATGCCTGTGCGCGGCCCTGTTGTAATAAAGGTAAGTAGTACCCACCCCTGGGTAAAAAGTTGCTTATTCATCTACAAAGAAGTTACTTCTGCCCGCTCATATTTTTGATGCTATCTAACATCACTCTCTCTAAAAGCTACAGCAGAAAAATGAAAATAATGAACAAGGTTTGTTTGCATATATAAAATAGGTGGAGGGTATCTCCATTCCAGTGCCGTGAAATTATGAAAAATCAATCAATCAATCATAATAATTCATATTTGGGAAAAAGCTTTTGAAAAGAGGACACGTAAGTGCCAATGCATTATTCAGTCACTGAATAACTGACATTTCAATAAGCCTAAAGGGTCAAGTAACCAGCCACCAAATGCTTGCAAACACAAAAACATGAGGATAATTATTTTTCAAATTCACAATAGAAATTTCTCTTGCTGTCTCTATTTTTTGGCAGAAGTATGGATACTAAAAGTTGACATATAACATAATCTTAAAAAGGTTTTCTTAGGAAGTAAATTCTTCTCCACTTAGTGAACCATATTCCCTAGGTCATGAAAATTGCTCTGGAAAACAACTTTGGGCTGGGATGCAACAGTTCTAAAGTTTAGTGATGATTCAGTCAATATTTAGGATATTCTTAGTGTATCAGTGTGCAGACTACTAATGTTTATCCTGAAAATCTATCTGTGGGGCTTACTCCCTGAAAGCTGTGGTGAAGGCTACCTTGTAAGTCTTGAGGGGAAATGGTTTTCAAGCAAATATGAATGGAGCAACTTTATGTCCTTATTTATATATGAGTTAAACCCATGCTTAACTATCTTTTTGAAATGGAGGGGATTCATATAAGTGCTTAATCTGAAATAGGGTTTATACATGCATCATATGCTATGTCAAAGTATTAGGCTTCAGCACTAGAGCCTGATATTTTCCATGGTTACCTGCACTTCAAGTTACATTCTACTCACTGGCTGTTTCCATAATAATTCCACTGGAATCACAATCTAAGATAACACTCAGGTTCACAAAATAATGCCCAGGTGAAATAGCATTAATTTCCATTTCTATCAGTTCTGTTCCATCTCAGAGAATGCACTGCCCAAACAAAAGGTTACATTTTAAAGAAACGAGATGTGCCTAAGCAAAAAATAAAAACAAAATTATATCTTGGCTTTAGGATTTCAAAATACACACACACACACACACACACACACACACACACACACACACAAAGGGGAGGAGTAATACAAGTCTTGCTTTCTACTTAATTGAGACCTGTGAGGTTGTAACAATTGTGCAATTCGTGCAAATAGACCATATGGTGTGTACTGAGCATTCCCCCTCCTCTCTCTCATACACACGCACACATGCACACACACACGCGCACACACACACACAGAGAAAGTGAAACACATTCACATACTAGAATTCAAGTCAAACCTTATAAAAAGGAATGGGGGAAAATTATTTTGCAGTAAAGAACTATTACATAAACCTAACCTTAGCTATTATTTGAAATATGTTGTTTTCTACATTTTGCAGGATGATTCCCAGGAATTAGAGAGGCTAAAGTAGATGATAATTCAATCATTTCACCACTCTTCTTTTTTTTTTATCAGACTGAAAAGCTTTATTTCAAGGAATGAACAAAACCAGCTAAATTAATAGAAAATTTTATCAAGCAGTTCACCACTCTTCTTTGTGCATGTCTTTTGATCGTTGCTTTAAAGCATTGGCTCTCAGTTCTTTTCTGTCCAGAGATATGGATGATTGGCAGACCTAGAAATTTAAATTACAGCTAAATAAATACATGCAAATCTTCATGTAAATAATACACAAAAGGCATGGTATTGAGGGGAAATCATTTAGAAAAATGGTGCAGAATTGATCAACAAAATGCCTATGCTTTGATAAAGCTACACCATTGATGCATAGATTTTCTCTTGCTTTTTCTCTTTCTCTGTGCGTATATGTACAAAATCAAACTGGACATATTCAGAAAAAATAAACTCATTACAACTGGACATAGCAACTTACAAGGAAATACAGTAGACAATTTAATATCTTTATATCTTTTAATCAACAGTATTGGGCCTCTAAATATATTTGAGTTCGTAGGGAAAGTATTGAACCATATTCTTCCTGAAAATTCTTCGCCCAAAGCTGCTCTTTGGTCCATTGTAGAAAACTGATGAATCTATCATTTCAGGATGCATATTTAAACAGCAGTATGTGAAGTGAGGCCAAACATGTTTTAATCGAATAATGCATACATATCTCAGCACCTGCTCAGGGAGCATTTTGCCTAGTATTTTAAAACAGGTGTTTGCTAATTGGAAATCCAAGGCTCTAGTTACTTTGGTGATATATTAAATTATGACAAAGCCTCTTACTTGGTGCCATTGTACAACCTTCCAGACTCTTAAGATGATCTTTGCCATCAGAACCTTGCACTTCCTCCCAATTTTCTTTGCAGTTGTACTGCAAGAAAGCAGGCAAAATACTCCAATTAGTACAAAACCAGAGAAAAATGTTATCCTCTCAACTGCTTGAGAAGAAATTACACCCTAATAAATGAATTCCTTGTTGATCCAATTTGTATTGCTAGTGAACTGTTGAGATTATACACAAAGGTTAATTTCCACATCAGCTCTCTGTGAGGTTCTCTTTATTTTTACATAATGTTCTCGTTCAACCTGCCTATCCCCTATCCAATATTCTGAATGTCAAGAGTTTCTGTATTTCTTATATTCAGCTCTAATATTACTTCCCAAGTATACAATATTAGAAGTCAGTGGTGCCATGAATTTTCCAATTAAACTGAAATAATATGAATTTAATTAAAAACAGAAAATGCCACACCAAACTTGTTTGCATAAAATGCAAATAACTGAGTTGATTACCAATAGCATACTGGAAACAATGTATAATATACTTCTGCATTTAAATATGGGGTCCAAGGTGTGGATTTTCAGAGGTTACTGAAGAGGCAGTGAGGTTCCCCTCAGTTATTTAGGCAACATGCCCCATGTCTTCAAAAATTAGGGAAATGTATAATTTCAGTGATAAGATTTCTATTCTAAATCAATACTTCTCCCCCACCAAATTTCTGCTTCTTGTTGGCATCCATTCCATTACCATCAGTTCTCTATATAGACATATTGGTCCTGTCTGGACTCCTAGAAGCAGCTTTGAAAGAACAGAGGAGTCACTGAATTAATTAATGGGAATAACTATTTAAGAATTCTTAGGTTTATAAGAAACTTTGTCCATGCTTCAACTTTTTATATCATCTGGCTCAAATAAGCCTCTATAGATTCTCGATGTTTATCAATATAAGACATAAAAAGTGAACATAAAAAGTGAACAATCAGCCATCACAAATCTCTGTTTGAATCCAAACATCTCCTCTTGACTCAGCCATCCTGTATAGGCTTGATTATTTTGCTTTATTTGGGCTTAAGTAGATTACATTAGCAATGTACATACCAGACTATTTTAATTACTGTACTTCTGTTGTAATTTAACGGTTAAATTTGTATGCTTTAATGCTTTGTGCTATTTGTCAAGGGTTTTTTTTCTTATTATTTTTATATGACAATATGTTGCTAGAGTTTAGCATTTGGCAAGCTTTCAAATACAATATATGTCATATGATGGCATTCTCAATTGTTTTAGTTTAAAGTCACCACTTTTCAATGCCTTTATTAGCTTTTGTTTATAACAATTTTTATGAACTTATGATATACAAAAAAATACAAAAGCAAAAAGGAGAAATGGGGAAGGGAACAGTGGTGGAATTCAATTTTTACTACCAGTTCTGTGGGCATAGCTTGGTGGGCATGGCATGGTTTGGTGGCCGTGGCTTGGTGGGTGTGGCAGGGGAAGGATACTGCAAAATCTCCATTCCCACCCTACTCCAGGGGAAGGATGCTGCAAAATCCCCATTCCCACCCCACTCTGGGGCCAATCAGAGGTGGTATTTGCCAGTTCTCTGAACTACTCAAAATTTCTGCTACCAGTTCTTCAGAATCTGTCAGAACCTGCTGAATTTCATCCCAGGAAGGGAAAGGGAAAAGTGTGGAAAAGAAGGAGAAAAAAAGAAAGAAAGGGCATTGACTTCCAACTCCCTTTGGTGCAGTAAAATGGGGTAATAACATCAAACCACAACTTCTTAGTTTTACATAGTAATTTAAATGTAATACCATATCTAATAGGTAAAACCCAAAATTAATGTTTCATTTTTCATTTTTTTCTACCTCAAGCACAAAGTCCAGAAGTGGTTTCCAGATAGAAACAAAGGTATTTATGCAGGGGTGAAATGCTCCCAGTTCAGACCGGATCTCCTGATCCGATAGTGATGGCGGCAGGTGGTTCGGAGAACCAGTAGCAAAAATCTCTGCCCACCCCCATGCCCAGCTGAGCTGTGTGATCATCAGAGGCTTTTTTTTTTTACTTTTAAAAGCATTTTTTCTACAATCAGAAAATGCTTTTTCTGGCCAAAAAAAAATGCTTTTAAAAGTAAAAAAAAAAAAGCCTCGCGGCTCAGATGGGATCGTCAGAGGCTTTTAAAAGCATTTTTTTCTGCAACCTCTTTGGCCAAAGTGGTTGTAGAAAAAAAAATGCCTTTAAAAGCCTCTGGCGATCCCAGCTGAATTGCCTGATCGTCAGAGGCTTTTAAAAGCATTTTTTCCTGCAACCTCTTAAGGTTGTAGAAAAAATGCTTTTAAAGGTTAAAAAAAAAGTTGGCCACGCCCACCCAGTCACATTACCCCCCCACCAAGCCACGCCCACAGAACTGGTAGTAACAAATTTTACATTTCACTACTGTATTTATGTTTTTTCTCCCCCTTGATCAAAGAAGTCAATTTAGCCATCTTTGCTAACTCCATCAACTATGGCATTCTCAATTTTTAACATAAGAGTAGATTGGATATTCTTGGAAAAAACAGTCTGGTTGAGTTTGATTCTGAAAAAAAAGCAGATTTTCCTTCTTCATAGACTGCTACGTGCATGATTGTTTATGGACAAAACACAGAGATACACCCTCCTTGGCAAATTGGCTAAGTTTAGTTCATCAGAAAGTGTTGAGAGTAAATGACATTTTCCTTCACTTATGCGGAATACTGATTGAATAAGCTTTCAAGCACTTAATGGGTGCCCACTGCTTAGTATTTTAAATTACTTTTTTTTTGTGGAAAAGTAATATCCATATTGTACCTTGAAAGAAGACCTACGCTGTAAACTTTAACTGCAGCCTGAGTTGGCAATCATTTCACAGGGACAAGACACTGCAATGAAAATTGCTCTATAAATAAAATCCCTTACAGAAGAATTAAAATGGAATTCATATTATTGATGTGCAGTAGGAGCCATAAAAAACATAAGACATCCAGGAAGTGGCACTTGTTTCAAATCACAAACTGCCACACCTGAAGGACAACCTGAAAGTCAGCTCTGCTCAATGGTGATGAATTTGTTCTCCCAATTCTGTGGTATGTGTAACTCTAATGCATTTGGAATCCTTGAAGAAATACAATGTAAATATATATATATATATATATATATATATATATATATATATATATATA
>WNWU01000053.1:5917606-5935950 GCA_012654045.1 Ptyas mucosa | reverse complement strand
ATACACACACATACATACGCACACACATACGCACACACATACATACACACACTGTAGATCTTTGCATATCATAATATGGTACCCTTTGCTGAAGTATGTTTTGTGCCTAAAGCAGGACTAGAACTCACAGTCTCTTATTTCTAGTCTAGTGCCTTTAACCACTTTAACACTTTAACACCAAAATGTCTTAAAGGAATATATTCATCACTTCATTAAGAGCAACATAGAAATCTACTACATGTGTGCTGTGGCTTTAGAAAACAGGTGTTCGTTTCTCACATGCCCATTCACATTCCAGGTTAATCCAATGCTAAATTGTCACAGTCAAACACAGAAAGAAATATTTTTTTCACCACCAGCCTTATGTCAGAAAGTCCAGTATTCTCTCCCTCTTAAGGAACAGCTTCTAGAAAAATATATGTATTTTCAGATAGAAACATGTTTTAATTTCCAGTACAAGATGAATATAAATGATTTCTCTCAAATGCATTGAAGATTGTATCCATCTTATCCAATGGAACATTCCTGTTCCAGAATCGCAAAAACACTTTCTAACTTGATAAAATGGTATACAGTTCATTAAAATAAGAGTATCTAAGGAATTGTACTTTGTACTCTAGGATGAAGCAAGAAAAAACAAATGTTACCTTTTATTATATATATTCTGCATAAACTAATGAGGGTCTTGTACTGATGTTGTTCTGAAATAGATAGAGATGCTTCAGAAAAACAAAAATCGAGCTTAGAGACAAGCTTAAACTCTTCTAGCAGTGAATCATGCTGTAATGTTTTGGTTTTTCCTTCTCATACTTGCCACCGCAAAAGCTAAATACTATGCAGTTCCATTTTTTGGCTCATAAATTACTATAAAAAAATCATGAAAATATTTTGACCAAACATTTTTGGTTAAACCAAGTTACCTTTCTTAACAGTTATAGGATGTATAAGCTTACAAACTCCGTTTCTTACAAATGAAGCTCTCCTCCAGGAGCTGAGGGTATCGACAGATAATTAATCTAGCTCTACTTCCATGACCTCTTGATTTCATATAAATAGCAATCCCACCACCATCATTTTTGGCTGGCATTCTACTGACATTTTCCCATTCAATTCATGCTGCTCCTTCTTGTGCCCTGTATATTTGCAACACCTCTGTTTTACTTAGAAAGGCTACAAAAGAAGGTGAGGTACAAAAATAGCTGCTGGGTATTATTATTCTTAACTTCAAAACTCAATACATTTCTATTTGGTAGACCTCACATTGACACAGATGTTGAAAAACTGAACATGAAGTTTTAGCCTATTACAAAGACAAGGTGTATGGTTATAACTCCAAAGCAGCACTAGATAACAAACTAAAGTTAATCAAAAAGAAAAGCCTTTATGCTCTTTCCTGAATACTAAACAAACCTCTTGTTGTCATTAAAATTCAATATTTGATGATGCAATGATTACATCGTACTTTCCCTTATAGCTGGAAGGGACAGCTTGGTGTTTTCATGATGGTTTGGTATTTAGTTCTTATTAAGTTGAGGGGCTAAAGGCAAAGGATTGTAAGAACAATGCTTTTAGTTCCAAACAATTCCACTACTTAGTCCCCCCAACCCACTTTCTGGAACTCTTCACATCTCAAAGCTAAAGGAAAAAAAAATCAACCTGATTTTACATTAAAACTAAACAGTGAAACAGCAGAGACTAGAATAATTAGTGAATCAGATTACAGTCTTCAGTCTTATAAAATATATAAAATAAATATATGCATTCATATAATTTGGAAAAATCCTTTGAAGGATATATGGTTATAATCTAGGGGGAGGAAAAGGGGGAGGGATAAATTTTCTCATTCTGTCATTTTGGAACCAACATGGCCTTACCTGAAAATGCAATAACAGCAATTGGACAGAAACCTGTTGCACTAGGGAATGCGTGTTCTTGATAAATCCATTTCAGGTAGAAATTTCCTAACTTTTAAGCAGGAGTTTTTCTGCCTCGTCTAATGAAGAGAGAAACTTATCCTGAGACTTTCCACATATAACATTGAAATTGTCCAGCCCAGAATAATTTCCCTTATTTGGGAACTCTCCCCCGTTGTTCAAATTGCTAAATCTTTTACTCATGTGGCTAGAAGCAGAAAGTCAAAAAGGAAACTGAATGGTGTTTCCTGGGTTCATGCCTGACACCCTTATTTTCAACAGCAGAAATCACCAGAAAGCATGAAAGACTCTGTCTTCCTCAGCATGTCTTCCTTCCACATGGCCATTTCATTTATTTCCAATTCACTGAAACAGTGCTATAGGCAAAATACTTCTTTGAGTATCCCCTTTCATTCTTATTTCTTGATGTCTTGATGTCTCATGGCCTTTATTTCCTTAGCTGGGAGGGGAAAGAAAATAAGCAAAATAAGAAAATAAGGGGAAAAAAAATATCTTTTTTGGGAAAAATCGCCTCAATTAAAATGAATGTTTTACCCAGAATTTTGTACTTATTCCAAGTGATCCCAATAAAACCGGGGAAGAACTTTTTTAAGGATTTTAATAAATTAATAGTAAACTACATATGGCAAGGGAAGAAAGCAAGAATTAAAACAAAACACCTACAAGATATAAGAGAAAGAGGAGGATTGGCACTACCGGACTGGGAGACATATTATAAAGCATCAGCACTAATTTGGATCAAGGAATGGATGGAACTCAAAAATAAAAGATTATTGACTTTGGAAGGATTCGACTTAAAACGAGTATGGCATGCTTTTCTGTGGGAGGGCACAGATAAGCAACATAAATATTTTCAGAGACACATTGTTAGACAAGCACTATATCAGACATGGCAGGGCATCAAAAAAATACATTACAATAAAATCCCGGAATGGTTTTCAACCATGGAAGCCCAGATCTATCCAAATACTATGGGCATCACCAAAATGAGAACTTATAAAGACTTACTAAATAATCAAGGGGAACTAAGAACAAGAGAAGAATTGAAAGAGTTGGGTATGGATATTGATTGGTGGCCATATCTACAATTAAAATTAAAATATAAGAAAGATTTGGCTCAATTTGGATTCCAAAAAGGCCAATACGAATTAGATAAAATTCTACAAGGAACACAAGATAAATTAATAAAAAAAGTTTACAAATATTTAAGAGAATACAAATTAGAAGAAGAAGTGGTCAAAGAAAATATGATAATTTGGGCAAAGAATTTCGGCTATAATATTCAATTAGATAATTGGGAAAAATTATGGACAATAAACTATAAATTAACAATGTCTACATCATATAAAGAAAACATGTACAAAATGTTCTATAGATGGCACCTTCCACCGGCCAGACTGGCAAGAATATTTCCCAACACTTCTCCATCTTGTTGGAAATGTAAATTGCATAAAGGAACCTATTACCACATGTGGTGGACCTGTCCAAAAACAAAACAATACTGGCAAATGATCAGAACTCAAGTAGAAGAAATCACACAACGAAGATTAGAAATGAGACCGGAAACCTTTCTACTAGGTATAATAAATGGACAATATGAAAAGGAAATAAAATACTTAATCATCCATATAATAACAACAGCACGAATAATTTTTGCACAAAATTGGAAGAGTAGTGACACACCAACAGAAGATAGAGTAATTAATAAGATTATGGAATGTGCAGAAATGGACAGACTCACAAAAGAATTACAAGATAAAGAGGAACATGACTATTATCTAGTATGGGAAAAGTGGTATACTTGGTTGAAAAATAGAAAAAGGAAAAAAAGAATAAAGAACAATTGGAATTACAGAAACAGGAACATAAATCACTAGCATAAGTTAATAGTAATTAAAGTAAATAATAAAAATAGATATATGAATAAGATCAAACAAACAAGAGTCAAAACACAAATAAGAACATACATTACTGTTGTGATATAGTTGACAAAATGTATATTTGAACTCTTTGTTTTCATGTTTGGTTTGTATGTTTTATTATCACTAGTTTTGTTTTGTGTGTACTTTTAAACAAATAAAAATTTATTTAAAATTTAAAAAAAAGAAAAAAAGAAAATAAGCATGTAATCTGTTTGGTTTTTTTTTTAATCTGTAGCTGGAATAATCTCTAAAACTCTTATGGATTGTGTCTAAAATTGTTCATTCTAATAAATTCACTTGCAATGTTCAAATCTTGTTCATTTCTTTACTGCAGAAGATGTTCATGTCTGTTCGTTGAATGCAAACATTGATACTGCAGAAGAAATGTTTTAAATATAATGATAAATGAAATGCAAGTTTTAGTAAAAAGTCTTATCTTCACTACTTTTTAAAATGTCTGACATTAATGTGATTCTCACACAGAAACAAATATTTTGTTAGATCTTCTTCTATAAAGAGAACAGACAAATGATGATTGTTTTGACTACAATATTATTGACTTTCTATGGAGATTCTCAGTCATCCAGATCATCGTTGTCTCAAAGGTGCTTTTTCAAGAGGCAACTGGACTTTCTTGTTTTTCTTTGAAGATATTTTGCATAGATGAAGTTGTATCCCTCCCCCTATGTTGAGAGAGGGCTGTTCAATTTTGACATAGATAGCCTCCTTGCCTTCTCTTTCAAACCAGTGGTCCTCTCTGTCCAAAATGTGGACTTTATTGTTTTCAAAAGTGTGGCCTTTCTCTTTTAAATACAGATGGACTGCTGAATCTTGTCCTAATGGGTTCTGTATATTGGGGAAACAAAACAACCACTTCACAAATGCATGGCACAGCATTGGAAAATAAACCCATCAGGACAAGGTTCAGGAGACAAAGACAAAGGGCCACTCTTTTAAAGACAGCAAAGTCCACATTTTGGATGAGAGGACCATTGGTTTGAAACAGGGGTCAAAGAGGCCGTCTATGTCAAAATTGAATAGCTTTCTCTCAACAGAGGGGGCGGGATACAACATCATCTATCTCATCTACAACACAGTCCTTTCAGCAGTTCCAAAAAGGCTCCACACCCATTTACTGAGGACACAGATAAACCTCCACGTGGCGTCAATGATTCTCTACAATAATGCAAATGAGTAGCTGTCTGCAAGGAATATAAATTCTTCCCTTTCCCATCATCCAGTAAGAGCTGAAGAAGCTTCCTGGGTGTGAAGTGAAACATCTTCAAAGAAAAACAAGAAAGTCCAGTTGCCACTTGAAAAAGTACCTTTGAGACATTATTTATGGTGATTTTTTTTAAAATATAGCATTATTTGAGGAATGTGTTTTCTCCTTCACAAGTTCCGATGGAGAAAATAAGATAATGATGTGAAAAACCTGAAGAAGCCCTAACAAATTGTCTACTCCAAGTTGAACTTGTAGTAACTTCATGGACCCATCTATTCAGTTGTCTTGGTAACTATCTATAGTTCTGTGTTCCCTGGAGGTTTGTCATCCAATTACTAACCAATTCTCAACCTGCCTAGTTTCAGAGTCTAAACAAGTCAGCTAAGTATCATTACTTGCTGAGGAAAAAAAACCTGATAAAAGCAATAATTAAGTCAATAACAACATGTGTCTGCTGTGTGCTGTTGAGTGCAAGTTGTTTGTCTACCTAACCAGTATCCATCATATAGAATGTTTATATTTGACATGACATGCTTTTTAACTATACTTTTATTTCTCAGCATGCTGTACAAGCACAATCCCACAGTTTGTGATTTACTAAAATATTAAATATGTCATTTATTAAAAATAAATAAAATAACTTTATTTAGAAATTAATTAGGTTTATTTAGAAAAACTATAGCAAAGCAAACCATGCCTTAATATGATATGTGAACTAGGTTTCTTTTGAAAAATATTGTGATTTCCATATAAAATAAGACCAGAAGTTTCGGGCTCTCTAAAAGCCACAGATATTTTATGAATCTTTAATTTCTTTTTCTATCTATATGTTGGGAATCAAAAGCTTACAAAAATAGTTTCTGGTATTTCTGCTACAGTCTTGTATGTGGCATCATAGTAAAAAATGTCAGGGATTTATTTAATTAATTATCAGATAAATTTATATGGCTGCCCAACTCAAGAGAATGACACTGGGCAGTTTACAAAATTCAAAATCCACAATACAGAAACTCATAAAATCCATTATTATATCCATTTATCCAGGATATAGATTTGCCGCTAACATTTTAGTGATACACATTTACAAAAAATGGAACTGGTTACTATTGTGGTGACAATTCACAAGTAAAAGAGAGACTAGGTGTTTCATTAAGCTGTGTAAAGATACAGATAATAGAGTTCCATCACCTGAACTCTGAGGCTCAGGTTATTTGAATTTTTACCCTGCAATTCCTTTCCACACAATCTGATATTAGTATAGTTGTGGGTTTACTTTGCTATCTACATGTCCATTGCTGGTTGAATGATTGTGCAGTGAAGAATATGACATTCACACACAGACAAACACACACACACACACACATCTTGCCTCATAACTAAGCACAAAACCTCTTATGGTTTTGTACTTAGTTTTTATGTACAGTTTTATGAAAAACTTCTTTCTTTCATTCCCTTTTATTCCTGAGATAAATTTCTTTTATTTTAAATTGAACAGGAATACTTGAAAAAAAAAGAAAACATATGTGAAGGAGACTTTTAGAACAAATGCAATCACTATAAGCCAGTGATGGCAAATCTTTTCGGCATTGAGTGCTCAACCGGAACACGTGTGCATGTGGGTGCATGTGTGTGCGCCGGAGCACCAGAAACCCGAAGACCAGCTGGCCAGTGTGCATTTGTGTGCCCGGCCAGCTGGTCTTTGGGTTTCTGGCATGCACATGCATGCCAGCCAGCTCTTCTGCGCATGCGTCAGAGCCCTGGAAACCCAAAGACTAGCTGGCCAGTGCACACATGCCTATTTTGGGGGCATTTTTTGACCATTTTCAGGCTGTTTTTTGGACCATTTTTGGCCCAAAAGAACTGTCCAAAAATGGCCTGGAAAATGGCCTGGAAACAAGCTGGAAAATGACCCAAAAAACAGCCCAGAAAAGAGCCTGAAAAATGGTTTGTTTTTTTGGCTTGTTTTGGCCATTGTTTTGGCCATTTTCAGGCTGTTTTCCTGCACTCCAGCACCTGCAAAGACCAGCTGGTCAGTGTGCATGTGTGCGCCCGAAACCAGAAGAGCAGCTGGCGATGGTGCATGTGTCCACAGAGAGGACTCTGTGTGCCACCTCTGGCATGTATGCCATAGGTTTGCCATCACTGCTATAAGTAATGCCATAAATATAAACAGGCATAGTAGTCAATCAGGGATGTTCTAAAAGCTGCTGTGGTTTAAGGTCAACTTGTATGTGGATCTCTCCAGGCCTAGTCAAACAGTTACACTACTACAATCAACCATGACAAATGAACTGGCACAAAACCATACACTTCTGGGCTATTTATATGTTCCAGATTTTAACCTTATCTTATTGAACAGGAGGTTGGAATGATAACAACCTGAGAGATTCACTCTCTGAGATTAAATAATTCTGAACTTGAAAGGATGTATAGATAATTTAAAGATATAATTCAACTTTGTGCATGAAATGTGTTCTCTTTCTATGAGGCTGGGAATAATATGTTTCTTCTACCTGGGCACCCTAGCTTCAGCTTTTGAATTCCCCAAATAGCATGGCCATTACTGAGAATATTGCTTTAAATTTGGAGAATATTGGTTCAGGTTCAAAACACATTGTTGTGTTCAGTATTGCACAAACAATCCATAGCTTATACTACACACTAAGAAAACAGCAGAGTTCTTACACTGAACTTGTTACCTTTAAAAGGAGGTAGATTACTGCCTCCAATTTTAGCTTAATCTGATATTGTATTGAGGTAGTTGAGTCATAGTTCCAGCCTCCAGTTCTGCTTGAAGAAAAAAAAAGCAGATAGAGTTTATCTGTATCTTCATTGGCTAATATTCCTCAATCTGATGCAGCCCCCAAATTACTCTTCTTCTCTTGTTATGATTTTCCCTTTTTTATGTCTTCCTTATTCATGAGTAGTTTCTTTCTATGTTTTGATACTTGATTTCTTATTACTTTATTTTCTTTATCTTGACCCATTCTAGGTTAATATTTCCTTTTTACTCCTTTTCCTACCTATTGTATTGCTCCAGGCTATACTTCTGTTCTTTTCCTTTATCCACCCTATTCTTGTGTGTGTGTGTGTGTGTGTGTGTGTGTGTTGTATTCACAACTTTTTATAACTTTTCCTAACTGTTTTCACATATTTCATGTCTACACTTTGTGACATACACTCTACTTTCCAGATGCCCCCAATTCAGAATTCCTTACAGACTCCATGCTGTTTTACCAGTAGTATTTTTTATCACTTGTGTACTTCAGTTTTACCTTTGTATTTTGAAAAAAAAATATTTATCCCTTTTGGCTTCTAGTTACAGTCCTGTGAAACCACATCTGTTATGTCCTTATAAGGACATCCGGCCGGGGATTGGTTAATCCTCCGGGCGGGAAAGTTAAACCGCTGTCATTGGACGGCTGGTCTGCCGGAACGCTATAAAAAGGGCTCCGGCAGCACAGCCGTTCGTCTGTTCTGACTTAGTTAAGAGCTGAATAAATCTTGTTGAACAGACCCCGCTGGTCTTGTCTTCTTTCCTGCGCCTGATCTAACACTGGCGACGAAGGATTCGAAAAGAACCGCCACGCGGAGCTAAGTCACTCATCGAGAATTTCTCACTGAGCTGAAGTCACTGAAGATGGAGGCGTCACAAGCCGCGATGGCTCCGATCTCCAAATTCGACCCCAGAGTGGAGAAATGGACCTCCTATCTGGTTCGTTTCCGCCAGTTTCTGCGGGGAAACAACTATCAAGACCTCTCCGATGAACGGAAACGAGCCCTGTTCCTAGCACATTGCGGCTCCGAGGTGCTGGAGATGGCCATCGACCTCGTGTCCCCAAGGAACATCGAGGAGATGTCTTGGGCCAATCTGCAAGACGTGCTGAAGGAGCACTACGCTCCCACTGGAACTCCCATTGCCAACAGATTCACCTTTCAACAAAGGAATCAGTTGGAAGGGGAACCCATCAAGGACTTTGTGGCAGCTCTGCGGCAACTCGCGTCAAACTGCGAGTTTGACAACGTTGAGAACGCCATCAGAGACCGCATTGTTTTCGGCATGAGGGACATTGGACTGCAACGTAAGTTCCTCAGCCGAAAGAAAATTGCGTTGAAAGACGTCGTTGAGGAGGCAATCGCAGCCGAGATCTCAGAAAAGGCGGCTGCCGCCATGAGTAGGGCTAAAGGGGTGCACAAATTGCACCGCCAACCCAAGAGCTGGTCTGAGGAGTCGTCTGCCAGCTCCTGCTCCGACGACGAAATGGCCGTTCACAAGGTTTCCCGCCAAAACCGTCGCGAGCGCACACAAGATGGCGCCCGGATCGAGCCCTGCGGCAGCTGCAAAGGAAGCCATGCCAGAGCCAAGTGCCGTTGGAGAGACGCTATCTGCCGACGCTGAAACAAGCGGGGGCACATCGCTGAAGCCTGCAGGGCCGAAGCACCTACCCCGGGTCCGTTTCCCCCCGGCTGGGGCGAGAAACGGCAAGACAACCAGAGACCATCCAAACGGTCCTCTGCCAGGTCTCAGCAACGAGGCGGCGGCTACGCGGCAGTCAGAACTGATCAGCTGTCTTCCGGCATCCACACCATTGACGATGCGGCCGCGAAGTTCCATGCCACCGTAATCGTGGAAGGAACACCCTGTTCTATGGAGGTTGATTCGGGATCGAACTACTCCATCATGGACTGGCACCAATTAAAGCGCCTGAAACCGGGCATCTCGAAGAAAGACCTCAAGCCCTTACGGGCCCGTCTTGTCGATTTCGGCGGCAACCCTGTTGAGATCCTGGGGAGGACTTCGCTCCGGGTCACCTACCACGGCTTCCAGGGCGTCCTACCCATCACTGTCGTGGGGCGCAACCGCCCGAGCCTGCTGGGGATGGAGTGGTTCGAGCCATTGGGGCTGTCTATCAGCGGGATCCACCAAATTCGTAGGGACGAACTCGACGCCATCATCGAAGAGTTCAAGGAAGTCTTCGATGGTAAGCTGGGGAAATTTGTGGGGAAACCTATTTCCTTCAATTTGGACAAAAATGTCACCCCAATTAGGCTTAAGCCCCGCAGGGTTCCGTTCGCCCTGAGGCCCAAGGTCGACGCCCAGATAGATAAGCTTGTCGCCCAGGGGGTCCTGGAACCGATCGATCATGCTGCATGGGAGACCCCCATTGTGACCCCAATGAAGCATGATGGGTCTGTGCGCATCTGCGCCGACTATAAGTGTTCGATAAATAGGGCCCTCCAGCAGAGCGCATATCCGGTCCCAGTGGTGCAACATCTGCTGCACTCACTTGGGAGCGGATCAATATTCGCAAAATTGGACCTGGCCCAAGCTTACCAGCAATTGCCAGTGGATGAAAAAACTGCGGAGGCACAAACCATTGTCACGCATAGAGGGGCATTTAAATGCACGCGCCTCCAATTTGGGGTCAGCGCAGCCCCAGGTATTTTTCAATCATTTATGGAACGCCTTCTTCAAGGCATTCCAGGGGCGGTCCCTTACTTCGATGATGTCTTGATCTCCGGCCACTCCAAAACCCAACTACTTGAGCGACTGCGCATGGTTTTACAGCGGTTCAAGGAGAAGGGTTTGAGAGTCAGGAGAGACAAGTGCATCATCGGGGTCCAGGAAGTCGAGTTCCTGGGTTATCTCATTGATAAGAACGGCATTCACCCCACCAAATCTAAGGTTAGGGCTATCCATGAAGCTCCAGCCCCCCAAAACAAGACGGAGCTTCAGGCGTTTCTGGGACTACTGAATTTTTACAGTGTTTTCCTGAAACAGAAAGCCTCCGTGGCTGAACCGCTCCATCGCTTGCTGGGGAAGGCGGTTTCCTGGAGGTGGGGGAAGGAAGAGGACGCAGCATTCAGAGCTGTCAAGAACCTGCTTTCTTCCGAGAGTGTCCTCATCCAATACCACGAGACGCTTCCCCTGCTATTGACTTGCGACGCATCCCCCTACGGCGTCGGAGCGGTCCTCAGTCATCAATTCCCGGACGGGAAAGAAGCACCCATCGCCTATTTCTCGAAGACGCTGTCCAGCGCCGAGAGAAATTACAGCCAGCTGGACAAAGAGGCCCTGGCCATCGTTGCTGGCGTCAAGCGCTTCCATGAGTACTTATATGGACGGAGGTTCACGGTCATCACAGACCACAAGCCCCTGCTGGGCCTTCTATCTGGAAGCAAGCCCACACCTAACTATTCATCGCCCAGGATGACACGCTGGGCAATTTTTTTGGCCGGGTACTCCTACGAACTTTGTCACAGGCCGGGCAGTAACATCAGCAACGCTGACGCTTTGAGCAGATGCCCGTCGAAAGACCTAGTGGTGGACCCTGCCCCCACCCTGGGACTGCACCACATCGATGGCGACCTGGCTTGCCCAGTCACATCCGCAGACGTCGCGGCACTAACCCAGAAAGACCGGACTTTGAAACAAGTGATGTCTTGGGTGCTGCGCGGCTGGCCTGCGGGACCGTTGACCGACGACTTCAAGCCGTTTGCAAAGAGGCAGCAGGAACTGTCAACCATGAAGGGCTGCCTGCTGTGGGGTGACAGGGTTGTGGTTCCCCAGGCGTTGCGCCTAAAGACATTGGAAACTTTGCACAAGGGGCACCCTGGCATCGTGCGCATGAAGGGACTGGCACGGAGCTACGTCTGGTGGCCATCACTGGACAAAGACATTGAGAACTGGGTCTCCAGATGTGATCCGTGCCAAGAAGTCCGCCCCGCCCCTCCGCAAACGCCTATTGCGGAATGGGAAACACCGAGCAACCCGTGGGCGCGAATACACATAGACTTTGCGGGCCCGATGCAAGGGAAGTTCCTGCTGATAGTGGTGGACGCATTTTCCAAGTGGCTTGAGGTCATTCCCCTGGCATCCATCACTACTGAAGTCACCATTAGAGCCCTCCGGCGACTATTCGCTACCCACGGGCTGCCGGACGTCCTTGTTTCCGACAACGGCCCGCAGCTGACCTCGAAACCAATGGAGGAGTTCCTGGCCAGTTTGGGCATTCGCCATGCCCTCTCTGCCCCCTACAGACCGGCTGGCAACGGACAAGCTGAGAGGATGGTGAGGTTCACTAAAGAGGCCCTTGCCAGGATGGGACCGGGCGATTGGCAAGAGAAGATCGACAACTTCCTCTTGATACAGCATATTACGCCGCATGCCACCACTAGAAAGAGCCCGGCCGAAATGCTGATGGGCAGGAAGCTGAGGTCACCCCTGGACCGACTTCACCCCCTGTACCACTCCGAGGTCACCGCGACCGCGAGCCGCCCCCTCCGAGCCTTCTCTGCAGGAGATCCGGTTTTCGCGCTTAATTTCCACGGCCTGCCGAAATGGCTTAAGGGGAGAATCGAGAGCACAACCGGCCCGAAGTCCTACACTATTGAACTGCAAGATGGAGTGGTCTGTAGACGTCACATCGACCAACTCCGGAAGCGGTGGGAAGGGGATGGCGAAAACCACCCTGACGAGGTAGGACAACAACACCCCTACAAGGCAGGCCAAAACCACCCCGACGAGGTAGGACAACAACACCCCTACAAGGCAGGCCAAAACCACCCCGTCGAGGTAGGGCAACACCGCCCTGGCAGGGCAGGACAACACCACCCTTGTGAGGTAGCCCTGCAACACCCAGTCGAGGAAGGGCCGTTCCACCCCGACATGATCGGCCAGCCAGCAAACCAGCTACCGTACTGCAACTGCCGAGTAGACAGGGGACTCCACGGCAACGAAAACTCACGCCTCCCCGGCAAGGCGGCCCAACGCCACCCCGACGGCAGGGAACTCCAGGGAACGCCAGTAGACCGGGACATGCCCAACCGAGAGGGCCAACAACAACCCGGTGAGGGAGGCCTACGACACCCCTGCATGCAAGAACTACACCGCCCGTCTGAAATCTTCCGTCCAGCTGACCCCCGTCCCAAGCAACAACGACCCGACCAGGTCGACCTGCACCACCCAGACAGGGTCGACCAGCACAAGTCTAAAAGAAACGGACAATTTTCAAAAAATACAAATAACCCAAGGGACTTACCGGCCTACGACGATCGGCACCCAGGACAGGGAAGAGACCAACCGGACCAGCAGATATATTCCAACAGCGGGTCGGGAGGCGGCACACCGGAGCCGGTACCTGCAACGACCACTTCGCAGCCCAGCAGCAAGGCCGGAGGCGCACGGACAGGACCGGCACCTTCAACGACCCAGCAGGCATCCCAGGGGCGAGGGTCGGAGGACACCGGAGCAGCCACCTTCCAGACGGACGACGGAGAACAGAATGAACTGCGCAGGTCGAGCAGGGCTTCCAGACGTCCCGCCTACCTGCGTGACTACGTTTGTTGATTGACACGAGCTGAACCATGTTTCATCTAGGGGGGGAGGAGTGTTATGTCCTTATAAGGACATCCGGCCGGGGATTGGTTAATCCTCCGGGCGGGAAAGTTAAACCGCTGTCATTGGACGGCTGGTCTGCCGGAACGCTATAAAAAGGGCTCCGGCAGCACAGCCGTTCGTCTGTTCTGACTTAGTTAAGAGCTGAATAAATCTTGTTGAACAGACCCCGCTGGTCTTGTCTTCTTTCCTGCGCCTGATCTAACAACATCCTTAGCACCCAATCTAACTTTTTTCTTCTCATAGCAAACTCCTGGCAGTTTGCACCAGTCCCTTTTCAACTTTCATTCTAACTGCTTCTAATATTGCCATAAGATTCCTTCTCCCTTTCTTCAGGAATACACACTGAGCACAGTTTTTAAACTTTCTTCCTGGTGGGATATAACCATCTAGATTCTAGGTTTTTCAAATCCCTGTAATGTATTTCCTATATATAAATCTCTGTGTTTTTAAACCACCTTCATTAATCAGATCAGATTTCCAATCTCAGAAATCCTCATGTGCTCATACAGAATGTTTCCAACATCCAAAACTATGTAGTTGTCATTTTTTAAAATTCAAGTAGTAAAGTTGGTTTTGTCTGTTCATAATGGCAGAATTTTCCTTTTGTGGATACTCCTGGATACTGGAGGGAGGTGGAAATGCTTCTTATGGTCCTTCCTTGACAGCAGAGATGCTTAAAGTAACAGTAAAAGACTGCTTGTGTGATCTCTAAGAGAACCAGCATCTCAAACACAGAAAGTTTATGTGTTAAAAGAATAGCTACATAAATTAGTTTACTTATATGAAAGGTTTCTTTTTTTGCAGAGCAAAGAATGGATTTGCACATGTGTATGTGTGAAACGAGTGGTTCATTTCTAATAGTAAAAATATTATTTTTCAGCTAAGCATTTGCTCAAGTATTTTTAATTCTAAAGGAATCTTCCTTCCCAGCTACCTTTTTTTGGAAAAATGCACAAATCTCTGGACCTCAGGATTTTAAGAAAAAAGAAAACAAAAACAAAATAGAGCATGATGTCTAAATAAGCATCACCTAAGCATTATTTATAGAAAGGAAGTCATGCTATTATTCTTATGCAACATGAATATTTACTGCACCATAAAATACCTAAGGTACTGTCACTTTCAAGTATAGGTTTTATTTTCCCCCCCTCCAGTTCTATTCCTCTGCCTTTAATATTAAACTGAAATTGATTGGATCTGACTGACGAAAATTGGGGTCAGCAGATGTGTACAACATGTTTAAGATGTAGTTACAATAAAGTGAGTGATTGGAAATACCACCAAACAATAAAACACATTTTGTTTTCAGTCATCTATTTGAAAGCAGTTCTCGGTAATAGCCTACAGATTCATTGCTGATACATTTCTGTGGTTGAGTATGTCCTTGCACAGTTGCCCCTTCTTATCTTTATATTGGTTCCAGAACAGCAATTCAGAAAATAAATGCAGAAATAATTCCTATTGTGAAGATCACAGACCCAATAGGGAAGTCAGAAATTATTCTTTTAGTAAAATGGAAAGGGGGGGGGAGAGGAAGAAAGACAGCAACTATTATCATCAAGAGTGTTTTCCCAAGCAATGTGTTTACAGTGCGTGCCTTACATTAAATGGTGACATTTTAAAATCTATCACTGGTACAAAGACCATCTAAAACCCTCTCCCCCCAAAATGGATTTTCATATTCAGGTCATGCAATGTTCATCTTTGAAGACAGTGGCAAGGATTTGGTTTGCGCTGACCCTCTGTACTTGGTATGGGCTTTAAAATCTCTCAGCCGGTACAATTAAACACAAAGCAGATACCCATCACCTCCTGTGACAAGTAAAACTCCAGATGTCCAGCCTAGCAGGTGAGAGAATCTAGGAAATGTTACCTTAAGAACTTAGTATTTATCTCTGGTCTGATGTGAGGTCCACTAAGGTTGAAACTTCTTGCCTGTAGCATTTCCTCCTTCTCTTCTTCATTCGTTACAGTCAGAACATAGCTGATTGGACTTGTGTACTGTTGCAGATGCTGTTTTTATTACTTGCACTTTAAACATAAATTCTTACTTTCTTCAACAGACTGACCATTTCCCTCTCAAGAAATGCGCATTGCTATCCAGGGCTTTTTTAAATTCTGAAGAGGCCTGAAGGGAAAATGTTCATTTAACATTACCACCAGCACTACCATTACCACACCTGGCTTTTATTTTCACTGCGTCTTATAGCAATGTGATTCTCTTTTTTTTCCCGTCCCCTCCACCGTGTTTTGTCCATTAAGATCAATGGTCCAGTAAATGGGAGTGTGTGGGAAAGCCTCACATAACTTTTGTCTTTATATGAACTTTGACAGTTGAGTTTTATCACTCGGAATGGAAAATATTGATCCATCTGATCATTTCAAACAATGAACCATACTTTGAATTAACAGTTGTATTTTCAACAATCCTGCTTCTTTGATTTTAATAGTAATCTTGAGACCAAATGTAAACATTTAATCAAAGGTCATAAAACACTGATAGCTTGCTTGTTTGCTGAAAATAAACCAGCCTGTGGTTATTTTCCCACCCATATGCTTTGCTCTTTTAGTTCAACCACCTCCAAGGATTTAATCCTTAAATTGGGGGAGTGGGAGTGGCAAGTACAGTTTCCAGAGAAAAGATTTGCTGAATATTATCCCACTCCCACTCTGTTTTTCTGCAACAAAGCAAATTGCTACAGCTGCTTTTCTTCTAAGTACATACATAAACATATGTATAAACATACATATTTTATTTTTTCCTTCCCCCCTAAAAAAGCATAAAGTCTGTGGAAAATCAAGTAAAGGCATAAAAACAGAACTTTTTTGGGGGGGGCGGAAAAAGATATTTAATTTAATTTAATTTAATTTCAAACTTATATACCGCCCTTCTCCCTGAGGACTCAGGGCAGTGTACAGCCAAAATTAAAAACACAAAATATAAACATTAAAAACAATTAAAAATATATATAAATTTGGCCCCAATTTAAAATGACAAACCAGTTAAAAAAGCATTTAAGAATATTTTAAGCTAACCCGGCTTGTTGGAAAAGATAGGTTTTAAGGGCCTGGCAGAAGGCACCGAGGTCTTGGATTCTTCTTATCTCCGGGGGCAGCTGTTTCCAGAGGGTAGGTGCCCCCACAGAAAGGCTCTCCCCCTGGGGGTCACCAGCCTGCATTGTTTGGCTGATGGCACCCTGAGGAGGCCCTCTCTGTGGGAGCGCACGGGTCAATGGGAGATCATTGGTAGCAGCAGGCAGTCTCGGAGATAACTAGGCCCTATGCCCGTGATGGCGAACCTATGGCACGGGTGCCACAGGTGGCACGCGGAGCCATATTGGTGGGCACACGAGTGTTGCCCTAACTCAGCTCCAGAGCGCATGCGCACACTGGCCAACTGATTTTTAGGCCTTCCGGTCCCACCAGAAGTCGGGAAACTGGCTGTTTCTGGCCTCCAGAAGGCCTCCGGGGGGATGGGGAAGGCTGTTTTTGTCCTCCCCAGGCTCCTAGAAAGCCTCTGGAGCCTGGAGAGGGGGAAAAACGGGCCTACTGGGCCCACCGTGCCATTGTGTGCCAAAAGCAGGGGGAAGTGTGGGGAGGTCACTTGCGCATGCGCAGGAGGGCGGGGCGCATTGAATTATGGATGTGGGCACCCGCACCCGCGACCCCCCCCCACAACCCCTGCTTTTGGCACGCGATGGCAAAAAGGTTAGCCATCACTGCCCTATGCCATGATTAATATGTCCACCCATCCCATCCTGTTAATTTCCTACAGGCTTTGGGCCTGCTTGCCTCCCACCCAAGGTTGCTCAGATTTGCTCTAGCATGTAAACCCTGTTAGCTTCCTGCAGGCCTTGAGCTTCATTCCCACCCAAAGACAAACGATTTGCGTCAGCTCCGTCTCCGTCAGCTCCAAGGCCCAGTAGTACCAACTTAACTTTTGGTTCTTTGCAGCCTCTCAGAAAGGTTCAGGGCTGATGTGAAGCTCTGCTTTGCTACAAAGGCAGCCTCATGGCAATGTAAGAAGAAATCCACACACACACACGTTATCCCAAATATAATATTAGCCATAAGGAAAAACCTCAGAAAAGCCAAAAGACTAAGACGCTAATAAAAAGCTGCCTGCCTCCACATTCCAGCCAGACACATAAAGAAAACATTGTAACAAGAAGCTAACTGCAGATGCTGACACTTTAAGGAGATAACGAGTTGATTGAAAGAGAAAGCCAGATATCTCCATTCATAAGCAAAGCAAATACTGCTGGCAGAAGTACATTCAAGACAGGATATTTCAAAACCCGTTACAGGAATTTCGACAGCTAACTGAAGCAGAATGATAGAATTAAAGCAAGCAGACCCTCACCCAAAATCCAGCACAACCATCAGCCACAATGGGAATTGTCCAACACCCTCTTTAAAAACACAAAGCCCATATTGCACAAACCCCAGAACTATAAAAGAACCTTTCCTCTCACTCAGTTAGTTGTTCAGCTGACCCAGAACTGCACACTGTCTTTGTGTGTGGTTCTGTTCATCAATAAACTTTCTTTCCAATCAGCCTCCATGTTGTTTCCAATGTCTTTCTCCCAGCTTGGAACTGAACGATATGGATTTTCCTTTGAATAGCAACCTTGTGCTAACTCTGCAAGCAGGTGCTGTTCTCGTGATCCTGTAGAGCAGGGGTGGGCAATTAATTTCCCCAAGTAGCCATGTGAGAAACTGGAATTTGTAGGGACAGCCAAAGGGCCAGATATGGTCCGACGGCTGTAAAATGCTCATGTCTGCTGTAGAGGAAGCTCTGTTTGATTTGATTTGATTTGATTTGATTTGATTTGATTTGATTTGATTTGATTTGATTTGAT
>WNWU01000053.1:5906447-5917596 GCA_012654045.1 Ptyas mucosa | reverse complement strand
TTATTTTTATTTTTATTTTTATTTTTATTTTTATTTTTATTTTTATTTTTATTTTTATTTTTATTTATTTTTATTTTTATTTTTATTTTTATTTTAAACACTAAAAGGAATTTATACTGAATTGACCTGAAGAATGTTTTGCACTAATAAAGTAGATGAGGCTGAGATGGGTGGCTATAGAAAAATAATGAATGAATGAATGAATGAATGAATGAATGAATGAATGCTGTGCATGAGATGAAGGCATAATTTCATATCACCACCCATGTACATAACATGGTAGAAAGTTTTTTTAAACTACTTAAAATACATACCGAGAAAACTCTATCATTGGGGAACAATAAAAAATCTAGTTACCAGACATGATGTGATTCTACCCATTTTACATCATTATCCTACCCATTGCAACCCACACACCTTCCTGAGATCACACTCACCATTGTTGGAAAAATCATATTGGGCTAGGTGAACTAATAGGAAATTATTTGAAGAGTATATCAAAATATTATATTGAAGTGTTGTAAAAATATCGTGTAAATGAATACTTATTAATAAAGGCCTAAAATACGAAAACAAATAGTTTGTTTAGGTTTGTTAGGGCTGATAATGCTAAGTATTCTACCTACTTTAATGGATGCCTCTGGCCCTTTGCCAAGTTGTTTAGTTTTATTCTTCATTGATTTTAGCTGATACAAGATCCAAAGATCAGTTTTCTTAACATAGTTTTCTACTATGTCTTGCTGATGCATCCTAGGGAAAAAGCTTTTAGCAGAATGAACATATCAAAGTCAAAAGCTGGTCATAACAATTGAAGCACAGTTAGATTTCTTCACATAATGTACATTTTCCTTTTAGCTCAGAACAAAATGTAATGTATGTTATGATATGTGATATTAAGCGTTAAGTAAATGACCTTGTATAATATCTCTCCTTCTAACTTGATTCTAAGAGAGGCGGAAAAATATTTCCCTTGTATATGGTGCAATATTTAAGATGAATTGACTGATGATTCTCGCCTTGCTCAGATGAAACTTGGATTTATCCAGACACTCTGTCTAATAGACAAGATATGCTGAAATATGTTTAAGAAACATGCTTAAATGGTGTCATCAATGTATGGCGGGTAGATTTCTGCAGGACAGACAAGTGGCAGATCGGGACTTTTTTATATAAGAAACTCCTTTTTTATATGTGCTTGTGACATAAGCACACATATAAAAGAGATTAGATGTGAATCATGATTCTGTGTCTACCATCTCATCTCTTTCTACAAACATGCCTTTGATACCACTAAATACTGTTCTGGTTAGAGTGCTTTACTGTACTTTCTTGAAAGTATGTCCCACTGAAATCGATGAAATGTATTTCTGTATAAAAATGCTCAGAAATAACCTCAAGGATATGCTTCTAACGGTCATTACCAGTGGTGGAATTCAATTTTTTTTATTACTGGTTCTGTGGACGTGGCTTGGTGGGCATGGTGTGGCTTGATGGGTGTGGCAGGGGAAGGATATTGCAAAATCTCCATTCTCACTCCACTCCAGGGGAAGGATACAGCAAAATCTCCTTTCCCACCCCACTCTGGGGCCAGCCAGAGGTGGTACTTGCCGGCTCTCTGAACTACTCAAAATTTCCACTACCAGTTCTCCAGAACCTGTCAGAACCTGCTGAATTTCATCCCTGAGTACAACCAGTGGTGGGATTCAGTCAGTTCGCACCATTTCAGGAGAACCGGTTGTTAACTTTCTGAGCAGTTTGGTGAACTGGTTGTTTTGGAAGAAATCACGAGGGCAGAGAACCGGTTGTTAAATTATTTGAATCCCACCACTGGGTACAACCTTCTTAATAACTGGGACCCAGGTTTAATTGAGCTGAACATATAATGTAAAAGAGAGAATGAAGAATGGTGGCAAGAGAGGCAAGGGGGGAAATTTTGGATTGGGATTCAGAAGTCTCTAAGTTTTCAACAGAGAAATGCATAGATTTAAAAAAAAAACAGGGCACAGTTCTCTAGTCTATGAGACGTAAATTGTATGGGTGTGCTATAAAAAGAAGTAGGCTGATTCCTCTGGAAAATGAATGTGAATGGGGGACTCTGAATCCATATGCAGAAGCTTCCAAAGATATAAATGTATACAGTTGAATTAGAAATTTGTGAGAAACAAGGTTTATCCAAGTGTACCTGTGAGAAACAATGCTCATCTGAATCACACAGTAACAGGGATCAGTATACTAAGATACACAATCTGGATGTTATTTCTGTAGATTATTTTGTTTGATTGTTTCTAGTAATTGTTTCTAGTTCTGTGTATATAAAGTGTTTTGTATACTGGGTAACCACAATTCTTTTCCATCTCCAGCTCCTACCATGGAACTTTGTCCTGTCTCTCAGTATGGCAGACTGATATTGGAGGTACTGTTTCTGATCTTCTCATTGCTATAATCTTGTAGTCTTACTTTAATCTGCTTTTATGTGGCCTACTTAATGTGTGTGACTACTTATGGGGAAGTGTTACATTTTCCTAGTTTTAATTTTTAATGAAATTGATTTTTCAAAAACACGTTTTTCTTTCCACAAGAAACAGGAAGAATGGCAGCTATTCTTTCTCTTTGGTTTGAAAACCCATAAATAGTACAGTGGTCTAAAGCCCTGTTATTAACATCAGCTGCCTGCAATTATTGCAGGTTCGAATCTCACCAAGGCTCAAGGTTGACTCAGCCTTCCATCCTTTGTAAGGTAGGTAAATTGAGGACCCAGTTTGTGGGGGCAATAAGCTGACTTTGTATAAATATACAAAAGTATGAAGGCTATTGCTTAGCGCATTGTAAGCCACCCTGAGTCTCCGGAGAAGGGCGGCATATAAATCAAATTAAAACAACAACAACAACAAAAAAAAACCAACCATCAAGCAGTTGTAACCAAGGCAGGAAGATGGACAACAATGTGTAAAAGGATTTCTGGGAGGAAAGGATGAAACCACCCAACTACGTTCTCAGCTGTTGTCACTACAATACTACAGTGCGAAAACACAATCTCCACATTTTTCTACTCGTGTCGCAATATTGTATCAAATACAAAAAAGAGGAGTTTCCATTACAACATCACAACATGTACTTTAATATTCAAAAGCACTTTGTTGGATTTTTTATAATTATTTATATGATTATTTATAATAATCATTAATTTATTTGTCAAGCATATATAAGATAACAGGTAAAAGTATAAACATAATTTGAATACAGAAAAGAGTAAGTAAAAAGGAATATTAGGACAGGGACGGTAGGCACGTTGGTGCACTTATGCACACACCTTACAGACCTCTTAGGAATGGGGTGAGGTTATGATTATGGGGAAAAAGCACAAGGGATTTGTAACCAATCAACACACTGCTTGAAATTGTAATGGATGAAGGATGTTTTATGTTTTGTTTGTTTAAAAAATAAAAAAAAATTGCAAAAAAAAAAGGAATGGGGTGAAGTCAACAGTAGACTGTTTAAGGTTAAAGTTTTGGGGGTTTGGGGAAGAAACTACAGAGTCAGGTAGTGCATTCCAGGCATTGACCACTCTGTTACTGAAGTCATATTTTCTGCAATCGAGTTTGGAACGGTTTACTTTGAGTTTGTATCTATTATTTGCTCGTGTATTGTTGTAGTTGAAGCTGAAGTAGTCATTGACAGGAAGGACATTGTGGCAGATAATTTTATGTACTATGCTTAGGTCAGACTGAAGTCAGCATAGTTCTAAGTTGTCTAAGCCCAAAATTTGGAGTCTGGTGGCATAAGGTATTTTATTGTGGTTATAGGAATGGAGGACTCTTCTCGTAAAATATCTCTGGACTCTCTCAATTGTATTTATGTCTGATATGCAGTGCGGGTTCCAGACAGATGAGCTGTATTCAAGAACTGGTCTAGCAAATGTTTTGTATGCTCTAGTTAGTAGTGCAACATTGCCAGAGAAGAAGTTATGCAATATTAGGTCAACCATTCTTAATGCTTTTTTGGCAATGTTGTTACAGTGGGCTTGGGCACTTAGATCTTTAGTAATGAGTAATCCAAGGTCCTTTACAGAGTGAGGGTCAGCTATAAGGTCATTTATGCTGATCTATTTTTTGTGAGCAATTAGTGGGTTTTTGTATGATTTCTCTAGATTATTGCTTGATCCATTAATATTTTGTTATTCATTGTAATCCTAAGTGTATTTGCTTGAAAGAAGGCAGGAACCAATGCAACTTATTTCTGAACAAACATCCTTGGGCTCAAGCACTATGCCTTAAAATGTAAGATTTTATATTTTATATTATTGAAGATATGAGTTTCTTGCGTCTGTAATTTTCATCACCATTTACAGCAAACCTAAAGACAATGTTATCCTATATTTAATAAAAAGAAATTCCAATATCTTTTCTCTGGTTCAGCGAAAAAATAAAAATGAGTTTGAAGTCACTAATAACAGGGTGTTTGCTTTTTATTGAAAGTGTGTGTGAGAGAGAGACAAAGAGGAGGTGGAGGGGAGAGAGAGCACGATGGAAATCTTGTCAAAATCTAATCTGGGAGATAATATTACATTTTGAATATTGAATACAAGTTGCAGTTACCTAGAATTCATTTAAGTACAAGGAAAAGTTCCTTGACAATAAAATCTGTACAACAGTGGAAATTCCTGCTTACAAAGATGTGAACTCTGCATTTCTGGAACTTTTTAAGAAGAGGCTGGGCAATCACACCTTAAGAATCTTAATAAAATTATAATTCAGGGAATTATTAAAAACAAATGTACAATTGAAACTAGACCTTTTTCTTTCAAGTTTCGTTCATAAGCATTTAAGAAAAAAGCAGGGGATTCTATTTTCATATATGATAAATGCAGCGAGACTTTTGTACACATAGAAATGGAAAGACATAAAGATTCCCACAATGGAAGAATGCACAGTGAAGTTAATTGGCTAAGTTATCAAAATTAAGTACCTTGTTAAAGAAAAGCCTTTGGCTAGCTTTGTTTCTGCATGGAAATCACTTTAGGATTTTTCACTGGAAATGCTGTATAAATTTTGGGATTTGACGATTAGAATTGTTTATGATTATAGAAATACTGTGCATTATTGAATTTTAAATCAAAAACTTAATGTTGTTTAGATTTGTAACCGTATCGAAGAAAGTTAGAAGTTATCCTTTCTCATTTTTTTCTTTTTTCATTATTCCCTTCATTTTCTCCTTCCCTATTCTTTTCATTTTTAATTCCCTTTTCATTTATCTTTTATACAAATTTAATTAAGTTTTTTTTAACAAAAAGAATGGTTTCATTGGTTTTCCTGCAAATTACACAGTGTTAGACCTTATGTTCATAGTGGTCTCTTGCAACTCTGTAATTCTATGAGTCTCTGATTTTATTGTGTTGAGTTAATGTACGTGTCGACCCTGAAGGTGACATATGTGTAGCTATATTTTATTGTAGACTTTGTAATCTCTTTCTATTAGTGTTTAGGTTTGTAGTAACTGAATTTAACAGATATTTCAGGCTCGCCACATTTAATTGTTTACAGGGGGGTGTAAAGTTAAAAGGGGGAATGTTATGTCTAGGTGGCATTCCTTTCCAGTGCAAAGAGAGACGACGCCTGCAGTTGGCTGAAGGTGGAATTTGGAGTCATGGGGCTGTTGAACTGACAGTTGATTGGAGATTGTGACTCGGGGGGAAGTTTCAAACTTTTGCTTTTATTGAGTGTAATTCTGGATCCGGTTCATAGTCGGAATTACACCAAGTCCCTGCCAATTTAATGTGTTCATAATAAATGGATTTGAAATGGATGATGGATGCCTTGGACTTTATTTTTTGGCACATGTTACTCGGGGGCTTGACAGTATGTGCCAGCCATTGAACAGAAAGTAAGAATTAGGCTATGCACCTCCTGACAGAGTTATCTATCTTTAATACAGGTAGTTCTTAATTTACGACCACAACTGAGGCCCAAATTTATGTTGCTGAGTGAGACATTTGCTAAGTGAATTTTGCCCCATTTTATGACCTTTCTTGCCACGGTTGTTAAAAGAATCATTGGAGTTGTTAAGTCGGTAACATAGTTGTTAAGTAAATCTGGGTTGCCCATCAACTTTGCTGATTAGAAGATCACAAAAGGGGATCATATGATCCCAAGACACTGCAACTGTCATAAATCTGAGTCACTTGTCAAGTGTCTGGATTTTGATCATGTGACCCTGGGGATGCTGCAACGGTCATAAGTTTTCAAAACTGTCAAAAGTCTCTCTTTTTTTTCAGTACTGCTGAGCATTGAACGAATTGCTGTAAGTCGAGGACTATCAGTGTACAAAACTTGATAAAATGTATGCTATGTGGTAATTCATTTGCTTATTATGAGCTTCATCAAGTAGGAAAGAAAACGGCATTGTTAGATCTCCCAAGATTCAACTCAATTAAAAATGTAGTTTGTTCCATCTACTCTGGTAAATGCCTTTGGAGGCTTAGTAAAGTCAGAGGTACACAGTGCTACATTTTTGTCTGCACTTCATCATCAAATGATTGTCATTTTGTGGTCTGAATAAAATATGAATGTAATAGATAAAGCTTATGCTTCACTACCAAAAGTCTTCAAACCAATATTTATTAATTGTAAAAGAAAAAGAGAGTAAATGAAAGCATCTCTGTATTAACATGTGCAAATAAATCTTATATTTTAGATACCTTTTAATTTTTCAGAAGATTTAGATTCCTTTTGAAAAATGAAGTTAAAAGAACAAAAATATGTTGTGATCTGGAAGAAAAAAGGGTAATCTTTTAAAACTTTTAAAACTGTCAAAAGACAGACAGATTACTACTCCTTTTGTTTATTGAAGAGAGGGTAGCTGGAATAAACTTAATTTGCCTATAGGAGAAAAAAAGAAATAAAGCTGAGATGTTAGCAAGACTTCCTTTCTTATTAACACTTTTTATTCCATGGAGTCATGAATTAGGATTTAATTATTTTTAGCTACTGTGCAAGGCCTTTTGCCAGCTAGTCAAATGTTCAGGAATTAAGTGTGCACTTCTCTTGTTAAGGACAATGATGCCACAATTCAGTGAGCTATGCATAAGTAGACATTGTAGAATGTATTAATACAGTCTGTTTTTGGAAGAGTCACACCAGTAAATCTTAGTACTCAATGTGTTTCAAAGAACTCTGGATTACAACTGTTAATGCTTCACTTAAATATCTACCTGTATCCTGTAGCTACTGTAGAATTATAGTCGTAATTACAATAGTTTATTTCATGCATAAATTGAAGGAGGAGATTACTGACCTAGTGCAAACAAAGAGCATACCTGAACAGCAATTTTTAAAATCAATACCAGATGGATTACAGCCCAGAGTTCTATAAGAGCTGGCAACTGTGAACTCAGAAACATATCATTCAAAAATCCTGGAGCACTGGGGTACACCAGAAGACTTGAAAAGAGCTGATGTGGTTCCCATCTTCAAAAGGGGGGAAACATGCATCCAGGAAGCTACAGATCTATTAGCTGGACATCAACACCTGGGCAGATCCTGGAAAAGATAAGCAACAGATCTGCATACACTTAGAAGCAAGCAAAGTTATAACCAGAGCCAACATGGATTTGTCAAAAACAAATCATGCCAAACAAATCTTATTGTATTCTTTGACAAAATGATTAAATTAGTGGACCAGCAAAATGCTGTAGACACAGTATCCTAGGATTTCAGTAAGACAAAGTAGTCCAAAACCTACTTCTTAGTAAGTTAGAAAAATGTGGGCTAGACAGCAACACCATCAGATGAATTTGTAACTGGCTGACAAACTGTACTCAATGTGTAATTCTTAATGGAACTACATCTACATGGAGGGAAGTAAGCAGTTGGGTTCCCCAAGGTTCTGTCTTAGGCCCAGTACTCTTCAATATCTCCATAAATGCTTTAGATCAGGGAATAGAAGGGGAAACTTACCAAATTTGCAGACGACATCAAGCTGACTGGAATAGCCAACACCCCAGAAGATAGACTCAAGATCCAGAAGGATTTCAATAAACTTGAACACTGGACCCTATGTAACACAATGAAATTCAATGGTTAGAAAATAAAATTTTATACAGGCGAGAAAAATCAAATGTACAAGTATAGAATAGGTCGAACCTGGGTCAATGGCAGTAACTGTGAGAGGGGTCTTAGTGTCCTAGTGGACAATCACAATATGAGCCAGCAATGTGCTGCAGCCATCCAAAAAGCCGGTGCTGCATTAGGCTGCATTAACAGAGGGATAGAATCAATATTATGTGAAATGTGCTTTACAATGCCTTGGTAAGACCACACTTGGAATACCGCATTCAGTTCTAGCCACCACAATATAAAAAAGATGTTGAGACTCTGGAAAGAGTGCAGAGGAGAGCAACAAAGATGATTAGGAGATTGGGGGCTAAATCATATGAATAATAGTTGCAGGAATAGAAGGGTATGTCTAGTCTAGTGAAAAGAAGGACCAGGGTGACATGATAGCAGCATTCCAATATTTGATGGGCTTCCCCAAAGAAGAGGGGATCAAGTTATTTACCAAAGCATTAGAAGGCCGGGCAAGAAGCAGTGGCTGAAAACTAATCAAGGAGAGAACCAACCTAAAACTAAGGAGACATTTTCTGACAATGAGAACAATTAACCAGTGGAACAGCTTGCCTTCCGAAGTTGTGGGAGCTTCATCACTGGAGGTTTCAAGAAGAAACTGGACTGCCATCTGTCAATTTGATGATTCAACTACATAGTAATTGATGTGCTATTTTGATTTTAAAATGCTCATCTATGAATTACTAGGCTGGAGCTTTGGAGTACACTTGATTTCAGATCATGCAGTTATGTAGCTGTGAGACCGGAGGAACTATTTTTTTTTAAATGGTCCTGAAGCCTCAATTTCTTTCTTTAAAACATGACAAAATAGGGTGGATATTTTCCTGGACAACTCTGTTTCTCAGTTCAGTGTAGGGACACAATGAAAGTCATGAGGTATGATGAATAGCATTATTGATGCTTTATGATTTAGTTTCTTAATAAACATACTAACTGCTTTGTCTATGGTTCAGAGTCCTGAGAAGAATATTTTTACACATGACAAAATTTAATCACACCTAAAGTATGTCAAATGCAAACATCAAAAAATGCAATTGGAAATATTACTTTTTTAAAATGGCCCTCCATAATCATTTTTACTAATGCATGGTTTGTTTTTAACCTTGCTCTACCTTCAAATATTCTTTTCTCTTTCCAGGCCACCATTTTTCCACTTGGGGAAAAATTAATAAAACAGAGATGACCAACCTCAGGCATCTATATAACACTATGAAAATAAAATAATTGATTCCAATAAAAGTTACCAAGATAGTGGAAAAAGATAGGAGGTCTTCCTCCTCTACTGCCTGCTCTGCATTAGACTGTACATTAACATTTTTATTTCCTGACTTCAGAAGTCTATCCATGAGATGGAATAGGTTTTTTTTTTTTTGTTAGTGCTTGCTAAGTTTTTGCTTTTGTCATTTTCCTTCTCCAAGAGTCAGAAGTACAAACTTTGTACATAAGACATGTCAGCCACTGTTAGTGTAATATCTGAATTGGGATCAATATTTTTCCAGCTTAATCAGGTTTGTTCTTCCTTATTTTGGGTTTATTTGAATCAGGAAAAAAATAATTATTTTTTGGATGAACTTAGCATAGAACTTAGAATGGAGATCATGAGGTGTGTGTGTGTGTGTGTGTGTGTATACACACAAATACACACATGTACACATTATATACATACACACTTACACAGACACTTATAGTATACACTTGAGGTAAAAGTTGATGTAGGCATAAGAAGTATGGGAAGAAATACTCTTAGCTAAAGTTAGGACATCTTTACTGTTTTATGGAAACATAATTCCTTAGAAATGAATTATGTAAATTAATGGAAAAATGACAGATAATGGTTAGTGACAGATAAAAAAAACTAGATTATCACTTAAGTTTAAAAAAGTTTTATTTCACTAAGCATTTATTTTAAAAGGCACTTGAACAATCAATGCTAATTATTGTACAAGGCTTGACAAAAATAGTCTTTCAGTAACTATGCATTTACTTCCATAATTAAACAAATTAAAGGCAAAGTAAAAAAAAATAGGGAGAAAAATATTACAATTAAACATTCTACAACTCAGCTATTTCAGTACTCCATTAGAGGAGAGGGACTCAAACTGATATACAAATTAGAGAGGTAAGTTTTTTAATTTTTTTAAGGAAAAACATTTCTTAAAATGGACATTTATCTTCATAAAAAAACAACTTGTTACATATGCTTTTTTCTTTCCTACATTTTCAAATGCATCATGAGTTTAAAATACAATTTTAAAGGGAAGGGAAGAAGCTGAGTTACTGGTATAACAATGGCATGATAACTTATGTTGAGTCTGAACTTTGGGAAAAGATAAATATATTTTACTGTCTCAGTGGATATTTCTTAAGCATTGGCCCAATATAAATAAAGGTACCATCTTGATAACATTTCACATATTTTCTTTCAAGTTCAGAAAAATTTGTATAGTCAGCTGGTCTCATTTTCTGTTTATTGTTATTTCAGGTAGGTTTTACCCCTTGTTCTTTGGGTGCCAAACAATTTTTCAAAAATATACCATTGACATGTGGAGAGAAAAATAAAGTCGAAAGAAAGGTTTGGCAATGCAGAGACATTCCAGTCTAGACAATTAGTGGTTTTTACTTTTTTAGAAACTAGAGGACATAGACCAATGCAACACATGCAGAAACCTTTAGGAAACATTTAAAATGATTATATCTCCAAATGTATTCTACTTCATGAATGAAGGTGACGAACTCTGCTAGAGATTTCTTGAGGATGGGTTCTAGCATGAGTCCAAGAGCTCAAAAGACTAAACCTTTAGTCCTGGTTACCAATCCAAATTAAATCCTGTATTGTACCTCCTTATTTTAGTTATCACAGCACAATTGCTCATTATTTGATATAATGGAGCTTTAAAAACTCAAAGGAATTTGATCTGTGGTTAGCAGATTACTAAATCATGGCTCTAAAAAAGGTTGTGAGGAATCCTTGGTGCTCTCTAAGCTTGGTTGTTTTCTTGCAGATATTTCATTACCCAACTAGGTAACAC
>WNWU01000053.1:5865048-5906437 GCA_012654045.1 Ptyas mucosa | reverse complement strand
CGTCCGGCAACCCATGGGTCGCGAATAAGGTACACAAGGTTTGTATGCGCGCATCAGTGGAGGTAGAGTGCATGAGAATAACCTCCACCCATTTAGAAAATGCATCAACAAGGATTAAAAACATCTGGCCTTGGAGTGGCCCCACGAAGTCAATATGCATGCGGGACCACGGTCCCCTAGAGTCTTCCCACACTCTGGGCATCCCTTTCAGCGGCATCAGTCTGGTTTCTTGACACAGAGGACAGGTGGACACCCAGGTAGTTTTGCAGTCATCTAGCATAGGCCACCATAGATACGCGCATGCTAGGGCCTTTATCCGGACTATGCCCAGATGGCCCGCATGCAGTGTTGCTAGGACTGACTCCCTTAGTGGAGTAGGGATAACCACTCTATGCCACCATAGTAAACATCCCTCCTGGGTGGTAAGCTCTGACTTCCGGAGAGCATACGGCTTCCATTCGGGGCCCACCTCCCCTCTTGGCCACCCCCAGAGAACCCACTGCAGGACCGTCAAAAGCTCCTTGTCACGTCCAGAAGCCAGAGCAATGTCTGCGGCCATTACCGGCAGGGGCGAGTCGTCAATTAGGAGAGCTGCTGAAACAGGAGCAGGGTCACAGAGTAAGGTTTTCAGAGGGCACCGGCTCAACGCATCGGCATGTGCCAAATGTTTACCCGGCATATAGATTAGTGAATAGGTATAAGTGGATAGAAAAACCGACCAACGGGTGAGCCTGGGAGATAGAAACTGGGGAGATTGACAGTCCCCTGACAGCAAACCCAGTAAAGGTTTATGGTCTGTCACTAAGGAGAAACGGCGGCTATATAAGTAATCATGAAACCGCTGCAACTAAGGCCAATGCCTCCTTATCTAATTGAGAATAATTCCTCTCCACAGGGGCTAAGGTGCGGGAGAAGAATTCTACTGGAGCTTCCCTGCCATCAGGTAGGGAATGACTCAGAACGGCGCCCACCCCATAGGGTGAGGCATCACAAGCGAGAACTAAAGGGAGGGTTTCAGAATATTGAACAAGTATGGAGTTAGACACCAGTAACCGCTTAACAGCTGTAAACGCGGAAGAAGCCCTCGCATCCCAGGTCCATTTGGCTCCACAGTCCAGTAAGCGATGGAGGGGTTCTGCCACAGATGCCTTGTGAGGCAAAAAAATGGCATAAAGATTAAGCAAACCCAGGAAGGCTTGTAGTTCAAGCCTACAAGCTTTTTAGATGTTGGGGGTGGGGCATCCAGGATAGCCCTGGTTTTCATGGGTGTTGGGTGGATACCGCAGCCATCGACAAGGAATCTGAGGAATTCAACCTCTGGGACAGCGATGAGGCATTTGTCCTTTTTCATGGTTAGGCCAGCACATTGAAAGGCAGTGAGAATGCAGCGGAGGCGGTTCATTAGTTGTGGAACATTGGAAGCAGAGACGATTACATCATCGAAATAAGGGGCGACCCTGGGGATGCCATAGAGGAGGCGCTCCATCAAACTTTGAAAAATCCCCGGGGCCACCGAGACTCCAAATTGCAGATGGTGGCAACGGAAAGCCCCACGATGTATAATGATGGTTTGTGCCTCGGCTGTGAAATCATCAACAAGCAGTTGCTGATATGCCTGGGATAAATCGAGCTTTGCAAAAACCGACCCCTGGCCCAGGGAGTGCAGCAAGTGTTGGACCACTGGGACAGGATATGCATGATCCTGTAGGATGTGATTTATAGTTGCCCGGTAGTCCGCGCAAATATGGATAGAACTGTTTTCTTTGATGGCGATGCCTGTGGATGTCTCCCACCTGGTGTAATCCACTGGTTCTAAAATGCCCTGCTGAATGAGCTTGTTGAGCTCTTTGTCCACCTGAGGCCTCAAGGCAAGAGGTAGCCTGCTTGGTTTGATGCGTTTCAGAGAGACGGATGAATCAAGGCTGAATGATACTGGTATACCTTTGTACTTTCCCAAGGCGTCAGAAAAAACAGAGGGAAATTCATGTACTAAAGTATCGAGTTCAGTTGACTGGATGGAATGGATGCCTTGGAGTGTAAGGCCCAGGGCAGCAAACCAGTTAAGGCCGAGGAGGCTTGGTAAAGGGCCATCGACTATTACCAGGGATAGACGGCCCTTAAAATCGCGGAATTTAATTCTAAATGTTCCAGTCCCCACAACCGGAATGAGAGCGCCGTGGTAATCTTTCAATAGGAGAGGGCAAGGCTCTAGCAGGCGTTTAGATAACTTCAGCACCAACCGCTTGATAGTGCTCCACAAGACTATGGATGTAGTGGAACCGGTGTCCACTTCCATTTCACATGGGCGACCTTCTATGTGATCTGTTAAAGTAATTTTTGGGTTTCCCATGTGTTTAAATGGTTGATAGTGGAAAACCCTTGTTGTGGTCATGCATGCGTAGATTTCGGGCCGGGCCGACATTGCATATTACCTTTTAGTTGGGAACCTGGATCTAGTCTGCAGCTGCGCGGAGCGACACACTCTGGCAATGTGTCCTCGGCGCCAGCACCGCCTGCATACTGCTTCTTTAAATTTGCAAGACGCTCGAATATGGTCTCCTCCACAACTGAAACACTTGGGAACCCTGCCGGTCATGTTCCTAGCTCCCGACAACTTAGTTTTAGCCTCCCTAATATGGCAAACCTCACTTTCCTCTTCAGAATCCGAAAATGTCTCAGTCTTTATTTTGTTTGCAGAGCTCACTCCTGCGTCTGTGGTGGGTACACTCTGCCCCTGGGGTAGTTTGGCAATTGATAAGGCAGCTAATTCTGCAGCGCATGCCTCATTAAGTGCCGCCTGAAAGGTTAGTTCATGGTTGGCGATCAATCACTGTTTCAAATTTTGATCGCGCACCCCACTAACAAGGCGGTCTAGCAGGTAATCATCCAAATTTTCAAATTCGCAATGACGTGCAGTCCTACGCAATGCCGTGACATATTGATTAATGGATTCACCCGGGACTTGGTCACAGTGGTAGAAATGCTGGCGTCGGGCAATTCTGGATGGGGCTGGCGCATAGTGTCTTTTGAGTTTGCCCATAAATTCATCCCAAGTTCCAGCATGTATGGATTGGGGAGCCATTAGGGTCATGGCTGTATCAAACATCTCCGTGCCACAAAACCTGAGGAAATACACTCTCTTCCACTCTGAAGACAAATTAGTGTAATCGTTGGCTATTAGGAAGCACTCAAAATGGGTTACATAGGCGTCCCATGTTTCTTTGCCTTGGTTGAACGGGGGGGAAATTATGCAACGTCACCATGGTATGTTTCGTTTCACAGTTACCTCAGTTCGGCTCCCTCACTGCCGCTTATTCCGCCAGGTTCGGCGATCCCACCTTCGTCACCAGTATTAAATATCATCTAAGTATTATAGATGGCTCCATGACACGGCATTGACAACTGAGATAACTTCTTTATTAACTCAAACAGGAGACCCTGAACACGTTCTCCTCAGTACTCAGAACCAACAGAACAACCACTGACAGGTCTTATATACTGGCTGTCAGTGTGGCTAACCAATCACAACACTTTTACTGTACTGTACGCTCCAACAGGGGCATAGCCTGGGGAACCTGCTCAGTACACAACACAGAGATATCCAATGATGACATCCGGGGTGGTGGGCAGGGCCTCGGTTTTACTACCAGTTCTTGCAAACCGGTCCAAACTGGGGGCAACCCACCACTGGTTGGCTTGTATGCCCACAGAGAGGCCATCATGGCTGTAGGACATATGGAAAGAAGAGAAAGTTTTCAACAGAAAATTATGGTAAATGTTCATAAGACTTTATTCAGGATCTTATGCTGTTTTAGTAAAAAGCTAGAGACTTTACTGAAACTGGTTGGACTTCACTTACTGCTGAAAAGCTCAATCCATACAAAAGGACTGGATTTATTAGCAGTAGGTGTAGACAGCCAATTTCTTTATAGTTGAGAAGACAAATAAAGACAAAACTAAAAACGAATCATCTGAAGTAAAACAAAAAGCCTTTCAGTTTGTAAATAAACCAGGGAAGTAGCTATCATATAAAGTATAAAAAGAAAAAAAATGATGTTGAAATTGGAAAAGGGAGATGCTGTATTAATGGACAATGCAGCCATACAAAAAGCATGTAGTCAGTATTATTCCAATTTGTATAAAAGAAACAACATCTTTCTAAAGAAAATAGATGAATATCTAAAGAAACAAAATTTACTAAGCATTACAGAGGAACAGGGACAAATTATGAATGGAACAATAACAATAAGGGAAGATTCTGAAACTATAAAAAATATTAAACCAGGAAAGGTGCCAGGAGCAGATGGATTATAAATGTTTTGAGAATGAACTTTTACAAATTTTACAGAACATGCTGAACTCTATACTACAGGGAGGAAAGATGCCCAGAAATGGGAAAGAGGCCAAATATAGCATTAATACCCAAAAAGGAACAAGATTTGGCTATAAAAGAAATTATAGGCCAACAGGATTATTGAATAATGATTACAAGTTGTTCACAACACTCCTACCTAATAGACAGAAAACAATTTTGTAAGAATTTATTCTTGAGGATCAATGTCTATTTTGGTTCTTGAATACTGAATAGAAATACAAGAACAAAAGACTGTGGCAATAAAGAGGAAGGAAGGAAGGAAGGAAGGAAGGGAGGGAGGGAGGGAGGGAGGGAGGGAGGGAGGAAGGAAGGAAGGAAGGAAGGAAGGAAGGAAGGAAGGAACGAAGGAAGGAAGGAAGGAAGGAAAGAAAGAAATTAAGGGCTTTTGCTGATGACTTAGTGTTGATCCTGAAAGATCCTTTAAGAGGATTTGAAATATTAGCAGACAAATTAAAAACATTTGGTACATTAGCAGGCTTTAAGACTAATGAGCAGAAAATGAAAGTGTTAACAAAAATTGTAAAAATAGAAGATCAAGTAGAATTAATTAATTAAACAAGTTTCAAGAAAAAAAAGAAAGTCAAATGTCAGAGCATCACTATAATAAATATGAATTGTATCTTATTTCAAAATAACTGTATTAAGACGGGGAATGAAATTAAAATTTAAAAAGGTATGTTAAATGAGAGAAATTATAACTGACATTGTGGGGACAATTTACATGATAAAATTAATCTCTTGCCTAGAATTATGTTTTTATTTTAGACAATTACTGATAGTGATGCGCGATTAAAACAGTGGCATGATGTACCTAAATGTATGTGGCGGGAGAAAACACTATAATTTAAAATAAAGTATTATATGATGCAGGAAGAAAAAGGAAATTTGAGTTTACCTGATTTGAAATTATATTTTACAGCTTGCTCTTTGTTTGGATGAAAGAGCAGATTTGCTGAGAAATAGAAGGTTTTATTAGAGTTAGTAGGACATGACCTGAGATTTGGGTGCATTGGATATTTATGATATGATAAAAATGTGAATGAGGATTTTAAAAATGGTCAAATATGGAATAGATACAAACCCAATTTGTGCCTAAAAACAACTCTGTAAATCTCAGACAAGCATTTTTCAAACAAGAAACCAATAGCATTGGCTAAATTATTGCAAGTTACTAGATTTTTGTAAAGGAGAAAATAAAATAATAAAAAGAAAAGAACTGGTGGCAGAGGTTTATACAGTAATTGCCAATCATTTTCTTATTAGATATATTATTGTTGTTGTTGTTGTGATGGTGATGATGATAATGATAATGTTATGACAGTATACACAGCAAACGAGATGACCATGCTGGATTTTGTATCCCAAATCACTAGTCGAACACTTCCCAAGTGTTTAGGACTGCATGATGCTGTTGTTGTTGTTGTTGTTGTTGTTGTTGTTAATAATAATAATAATTATTATTATTATTATCTTTATTCATTAAATATGAAACTCTGTCAACTGAACATTAAAAAATGCATCACAAATACCATTGACTGGTGCTAATGGCTGATACGGGTTGCTGCCAGGATCCTAGGTATCAATCAAGTACCTTCTTAAGATGTACAATGTTCCAAGTAGCACAGTTTTTTGTGGTTCTGCTGGTGTTATTGCAGGAAGCTGCAATTTGCTGATGTATCTTATAAAATTCTTGGACATGGTAACCAAGTGCCCCAATGACAATGGGTATCACTGTTACATATTTCATCCATAGCCGTGTAGTTTTGATGGCCAGGTCACGATATTTCATGATTTTTTTCCAGTTCTTTTTCTTTGACTCTGGCATCTCCTGGTACCGCGATGTCAATAAATTGTATGTTTTGGTTTTCGACAACTGTGATATCTGGCGTGTTGTGTTCCAAGAGACGATCTGTCTGTATTCGAAAGTCCCACAAGATCCTCACCTTCTCATTTTCTATAACTTTTTCCACTTTATGTTCCCATGACTTTTTGGATACAAGGAAAGTTGTATCTTTTACAACAACAACAACATGAATATGAATATGAATATGAATATGACAGAATTTTCTGTGATGGCTAAATGACTTTATTAAGGACAATATCTATCTTTACTGATGACTGGAAACCTCTTATAGATTTTTTTGCATGAAACAGTAAAAAACATCAATTTATGACTTATGGTTCTGATGTTAAGAAAGAATAGATTATAGAAAAAAATAGGGCTACATAGAGCGAGAGGTAAATGTATAATAGTACTTACCTTTGCTATTAAAAAATTGAAAGCTACTTTTTTCCTTTCTTGAACTTTTAGCTTTTTCTTCCATTTCCATTTCTTTTCTTTTTCTTAATATATATTATTTTGTATTATATGCTATTTTTATATTCCTTTTTAAAGAACTTTAATAATTTATTTGTGTGTGCGTACTGTATGTGTGTATGTGTGTAACACAATTAGCTTTCTCTAGACTACAGTGCATAGTGTTTACCTTGAAAACTTAGGCTAAAATCCTATTGGGGGAACATCTCCTTGCAAATAGAAACCATAGGCACAGCTGCACTTCATGGCCAATTAACTAGCTAGTAGCAGCTTCAAGAATAGCATGTGGATTTGTTGAACAGTGGGGATTGGTTACTTATTATCTCTTTATAGTTGCCCCTGGAATTAGCTTCTCTTTTCCACCTAAGAAGTCTGTAAATTGCTTCGGAAGTGCAAAAGACAGAATGTAGTTCAAACTTGTAGTCTTCTGTCATCTAAAATTAAGGGTCCTGGCTCTAATCCAAAGATTACACCTGTTAGTAGGTTGCCTTCAGAAAAAAAGAAATAAGAATTTGACCAACATGATGTGATTTAGAAATAAAATATGTTGAACTGATTCACAAGATAATAATTGAATGGAGTAACTTTTCAAGACAGTCCTTAGTAGCCCAGATTAGGGGAAGGATTATAAGTAACTAAATACATATACAGCCCTGTGAAGTCCTACCACAGCACAACCACTGGATTTGTAAGCTCTTTGTATGCTTTTATCAAGGGAGGTGTAGTGATTTCCCCCAAAGTTTTTTTGAGCTTGCTGGGAAACAAAGAGGCTGATAGGGAGTCACACTGTCTATCCCAAAGTGACATCTAAGAAACATGCTTGCATGTATATTTTTCCTAATACAGAAATGAGCCCAAGGAAGAAAACCGCATTTCCAAGGGTTTTCATAGCCTCTGAAGTTTGGAGTTTTACTAAGTATACCATCTCTGATCTTACATTTCTAGACACTAAAAAGAACCAATTCCTGCTTGTACCTTCTTGCTAGAATGTTCCACTACCCCCACCACCACCCTTTTCATCAACAGAATTCTTTGTGGGCAACAATTTGGATGCAAGCATTAGAAAAGCTAATCCTTTTTCTCAATATACAGCTACTCTTAAGAACCACTGTTGCAACCAGAAGATAAAGTATATGCCAATCACTTCCTCACAGGCACAGTTGTCTAAATCTGTCCCCTGCAAGAAAATATAGTGTAAGATCGGCGCAGGAGAAGAAAGACGCAACCAGCTCAGGTCAAGTCAGTGACTTTTATTCAGCTCAAAGAACAAGATGAATGGCTGTGCTGCCGGAGCCCTTCTTATAGTGCTCCGGCGGACCAGCCGTCCAATGACAGCTACTTAAACTTCCCGCCGGTGGATTAACCAATCCCCGGACGGATGTCCATATTTGGACATAACACTCCTCCCCCCTTAGTCAGAACATGTCCATCAGTTCAATACGTTACGAAGTCACGCAGGTAGGTGGGTCATTTGCTAGTCCTAGCAGACCTGCGCAGTTCACTCTGAGCTTTGCTGTTCCCCTGGGCGGACGGTGCTTTCAACCTCTCTGGCTCCCCGACTTGGGTGCCCGGGATTCCGGCCGTCGAGTGAGTGGGCCCCATGCCCACTCCTCCGGTCCCAACCTCTGGATTATCTGGCTGGTGCTGCTGGTCCTTCTCCTGCCCGGTCTCGTCGGGAACTTGTCGGTGGACATCGCTCGGTGGGTGCTCTCGGCTGTCCGGTAAGTCCATCTGGGTTACTTTCCCTTTTTGTTGTTGGGACTTGCCTTTCGGGCCGGCCTGTTGTTTCTGCCGTCCGACCTTGTCGGGGTGTCGCGCGGCTTCCTTGTCTGGTGGGCGTTGGTCGACCTCGCCGGGGTGTTGGTGGAGGTCTCTTTCGTTGGGGTGTCGCTGGTCGCCCTCGCCCGGGTGTTGTGTGTTGGCCCTTCGTGGTTGTCCCCGGTCTACTGCTTTGCGGTAGAGGTCTCCCTCGCCGGGGTGTTGTAGACCGTCCTCGCTGGGGGTGTGTGAATCTCCCTCCTGGAGGTGTCCCCGGTCTACCTTGTTGCTGGGACATCGGTCTCTGGGGCTGTGGTGATGGGTGCCCTCCTCGCCGGGGTGGTGCTGGTCCCCCTCGCGATGCGGGTACCGGTCTACTTCCTCGGCCGGGGTCTGCTCAGCAATGCTGCCTTGGTACTGTCCTGCCTTGCCGGGGTGTCACTGGCCCACCTCGAAAGGGTGTGGCAGGCCTACCTCGTCGGGCCGGTTTTGGCTCGCTTCCTCGCCGGGGTGTTGCTGGCCCACCTCGCAGGGGTGTGGCAGGCCTACCTCGTCGGGCTGGTTTTCGCTCGATCCTCTCCACCTTTTCCGGAGCTGGTCGATGTGCCGTCGGCAGACCTGTCCATCTTCCAGCTCCACTCTGTAGAACTTCGGGCCGGTTGCGTTTTCTATCTCTCCCTTCAGCCATTTCGGAGACCCATGGAAATTCAATGCGAATACTGGGTCTCCTTTGCTGAATGTACGGAGCGGGCGGCTGGCGGTGGCAGTCACATCTGGGCTGTACTGCGGGTGTAGTCGGTCTAAGGGTGACCTTAGCTTCCTCCCCATCAGCAGCTCTGCTGGGCTCTTCCGCGTGGTGGCATGCGGGGTGATGTGCTGGGTAAGAAGGAAGTTGTCAATCCGTTCTTGCCAGTCCCCTGGTGCCATCTTGGTGAGTGCCTCCTTTGTGAGCCTCACCATTCTTTCAGCCTGCCCATTTCCGGCCGGCCTGTAGGGTGCGGTGAGGGCATGGCGGATGCCCAGTCTGGCCAGGAATTCCTCCATGGGTTTGGATGTCAGCTGGGGGCCGTTGTCAGAGACCAAGACATCTGGTAGCCCGTGGGTGGCAAACAGACGGCGTAATGCCTTAACTGTGGCTTCCGTTGTGGTAGATGCCATGGGGATGACCTCGAGCCACTTCGAGAAGGCATCTACCACTATTAGGAGGTACCTCCCCTGCATTGGCCCCGCAAAGTCGATGTGGACCCTTGCCCACGGGCTGCTGGGTGCTTCCCACTCCGATGATTGGGCTTGGGCTGGGGCTGGTCGTACCTCTTGGCAGGGATCACATTTGGCCACCCACTTTTCAATGTCCTTGTCCAAGGATGGCCACCACACATAACTTCGAGCCAGCCCTTTCATCCGGACGATGCCCGGGTGCCCGTTGTGGAGCGCCTCTAGTGTTTTCCGTTGCAAGGCTGCCGGAATCAGCACTCGGTCTCCCCATAGCAAACAGCCCTTCATCGTGGACAGCTCCTTTTGCTTCCGTGCGAACGGCCCGTATTCATCTGGGATTTTTTCGTGCGGCCAGCCTCGCAGGACCCAGGAGAGGACCCGTTTGAGTGTGGGGTCCCTCTGAGTGTGGGCTGCCACGTCTGCCGATGTGACTGGGCAGTCACTGTCGTTGTCTATATGGAGGAGACTGATGGTGGGTGCGGGGTCTTCCACTGGTTCTTGTGATGGACATCTACTTAAGGCATCAGCATTTCCGATGGATGAGCCGGGTCTGTGGGTTAGTCTGTAGTCGTACCCGGCTAGGAATATCGCCCAGCATGTCATCCTGGGCGACATGTATGCCGGAGTGGGTTTGTCCCCAGCTAACAGTCCCAGCAACGGTTTGTGGTCCGTTACTATAGTGAAAGTCCTGCCATATAAATACTCGTGGAAGCGTTTTGTGCCTGCCACGATGGCCAACGCCTCCTTGTCCAGCTGGCTGTAGTTCCTTTCGGTGCTGGACATGGTCTTGGAGAAGTATGCGATGGGGGCTTCTTCTCCATTCGGCAGCTGATGACCCAGGACTGCTCCAATCCCGTAGGGTGATGCATCACAGGTTAACAGTAACGGTAGGGTCTCGTTGTACTGGATTAACACACTGTCTGATGAGAGTAACCCCTTGACGGTTTTGAAAGCTGTTTCTTCTTCCTTCCCCCACCTCCACGGTACCGCTTTCCCCAGCAGGCGATGTAATGGTTCAGCAGCTGTGGCCTTCTGTTTAAGAAAAGCGCTATAGAAGTTCAACAGTCCCAAGAAGGCTTGAAGCTCCGTTTTGTTTTTGGGGGCTGGAGCTTCATGGATAGCTTTAACTTTTGATTTGGTGGGGTGTATGCCCGTGCTATCTATGCGATAGCCCAGGAACTCGACCTCCTGGACCCCGATGATACACTTATCTCTCCTCACTCTCAAACCCTTTTCCTTGAAGCGCTTCAAAACCTGTCTTAGACGCTCAAGCAATTGGGTTTTTGAGTGCCCAGAGATGAGGACATCATCAAAGTACGGCACTACCCCTGGAATGCCTTGGAGAAGGCGTTCCATCATCGATTGGAAAATTCCAGGGGCTGCACTGACTCCAAATTGGAGTCGGTTGCATTTAAATGCGCCCCTATGGGTGACTATTGTCTGCGCCTCCGCTGTTTTTTCATCGACTGGCAGTTGCTGGTAAGCCTGGGCCAGGTCCAGTTTGGCGAATAGTGATCCGTTCCCAAGTGAATGCAACAGATGTTGTACCACTGGGACCGGATATGCGCTGTGCTGTAAGGCTTTATTTATGGTAATTTTGTAATCAGCGCAGATGCGCACAGACCCATCATGCTTCATGGGGGTCACAATGGGCGTCTCCCATGCCGCATGATCGATTGGCTCCAACACGCCTTGGGCAATCAGCTTATCTAGCTGAGCATCTACTTTAGGCCTCAAGGCAAACAGAACCCTGCGGGGCTTGTGCCTGATTGGTGTAATCCCCTTATCTAAATTGAAGGAAATTGGTTTCCCCACAAATTTCCCCAGCTTACCGTCGAAGACTTCCTGGAACTCTTCGAGGAGTGAGTCGAGTTCGTCCCTTCTAATTTGATTGACCCCTTGGATTCTTAATCCTAATGGCTGGAACCATTCCATGCCTAGCAGGGTTGGGCGGCTGTGGTCGACGACTGTGATGGGGAGTTCACCCTGGAATGCTCTGTAGGAGACGTGAATGGAGGTTCTTCCCAGTACTCCAATGGTGTTCCCCCCAAAGTCAATTAGTCTTGAGCGTAAAGGCTTTAGGTCCCTCTTCTGTATGCAGGGCTTCAGGCTCTTCAAACGTTTCCAGTCCATAATGGAGTAGATCGAGCCCGAATCTACCTCCATCTGGCAGGGAGTCCCCTCCACGTGCACGGTCACCAAGCACTTGGAGGTGGACTCATCCTCGTCTGAGAAGTGTATTGTCGTCTGGTGCACCGCTCTCCTCCGGTTTCCCTCGTTTCCCCCGCGTCTAGGTTGGTACGAGGACCGTCTAGATGACCTCGCGTTGTCTTCCCAATTTTCACTACCACGGTAGCTGTAGGGTTCAGGGTCAGGGTCTGGTGCTCTGCAGGCCTCTGCGATGTGCCCCCTCTTATTGCAGCGTCTGCAGGTGGCATCTCTCCATCTGCATTTTGCTCTGGGATGGTCCCCTTTGCAGCTGCCGCAACGCTCCCTCCGGTCTGATTTTTTCACGGTCTCTCGCCCCGGGGTTTTGGAAACCTTGTGCACTTTAGATTCCTCCTCTGACTCCGATCCAGCTGTGGAGTCTTCGGTGGATGATGACTGGGTGTTCCGAATCTTGTGGATGCCCTTGGCCCGGTGTAACGCGGCTGCGGCTTTTTCTGACGTTTCCGCGGCCGTGGCTTCCTCAATGACTTCCTTGAGCACTAGTTTCTTTTTGCCCAGGAATTTCTTCTGGAGTACCCTGTCCCTCATGCCAAAAACTATGCGGTCAGCAATCGCATTGTCCACGTTATCAAAATCGCAGCTGACCGCTAGCTGGCGGAGGGATGCTACAAATTCTTTGATCGTCTCACCTTCCTTCTGCATCTTCTGTTGGAAGTTGAAACGGTTCGCCACCGGTGTTTCCGTCGGCGTGTAGTGGTCTTGCAGGATGCGTTGGAGGTCGGCCCATGGTAAATCTTCAATGTCCCTGGGTGCCACGAGGTTGATCGCCATCGCAAGGACCTCGGGGCCACAGTGCGCCAGGAACATGCCCCTCTGTCGTTCGTCGTCGGCGTTCCTGATGTTGTTTCCCTTCAGGAATTGCCGGAATCTGACCATATAGTGTGGCCATATCTCCCGTCCTGGCTGGAAGGGAGTCAGCGTCAACAATGCGGACTCTGGGTTTGCCATTGTTGCGCTGTTCGGTGAGTGACTTCGCTCTGAGTGCTTCGTTCAGTCGATGTGCTTCGTGTCGCGAGGGTTGGCTCTGTTCCCTGGATCCTTCGTCGCCAGTGTAAGATCGGCGCAGGAGAAGAAAGACGCGACCAGCTCAGGTCAAGTCAGTGACTTTTATTCAGCTCAAAGAACAAGACGAACGGCTGTGCTGCCGGAGCCCTTCTTATAGTGCTCCGGCAGACCAGCCGTCCAATGACAGCTACTTAAACTTCCCGCCGGTGGATTAACCAATCCCCGGACGGATGTCCATATTTGGACATAACATATATAGCTTTGTAAAAGCAAGTATCCAGACAGCCTTCCAGAATCACAGCCCCATTTCAAACTGGACCTGCTGTATTTATTTTAAATTAAATTATTCATGGATCCTCCACCTCATTTGTAACTTGACTTGCGTTTCATTAGCTACACTGTACTCTCTACAAAAGATTGACTTAGAATGGTAGCAAAATCATACTTCCCATGCCATTCTTCATATTTATTAGCAAACAGTAGATGTTGCAATCAATATAGAGAGCAATATTTATTTTCTTGCTGATTTGTTTTTATCATTTCTGGTAATGATTGTAGGTAATACAATTCAGGTAGAATTTGTGAACAGAAAATCAGCTCAAATTATGTATTTGACCTTTTCTTCGTAATAAAATCCTTAATAAGCATTTTGATAGTTTACTGAGGTTTTGCTGCCAGAGAGCTTGACTTGAATAATGAATTATTTGCTTACTTTTGATTTAGAAAATTCTCTGGGGTGGGGGTGGGGGCAATACCAATCAGGTGCCATGACAGCTTGCATTCATAAGCACAAAAGATCTTTTCATCTTTGGCTTAGTTGGTTTGTCATGTAGATTTATGCTGGGCTTCTTCTTTCCATTTGGAAATTCCTCTGCTTTTTTGAGAGAGAAAATGTTTTCATTACTGGAAACTGCAGAATTGCAGAGTCAAACTGAAATTTAAGGTTCAATTAGAATGTATGTATTCTTTTGAGGAGAAAAACTATCACTGGAGTAATGCTGGGCAGAACCATTTTCTTTTCCTGTTTTCCTCTTAGTAAAAGAATTTTCCAAGCGACATTTCCAACCTGGGCAACATGAAATGTGGACTTCGATTCCCAGAATTTTTAGCAAATGTAGCTACCCACAATTTTGAAAATTCTATTTCCATTTTCATATTTCAACAGGTTTATGACTATCCTTTCACAAACACTATAAATATCTAGAAAATTCTAGCATATTGTCTCCTTTGAAATTGCTAATGGATCTAAATAGAGAGAAATGTCAAACAGCCATTTTGGTAAGAAATTGCACAGTTTGGAATATGCAAATTCGATCAGACATTTTTCTAATTGTTCAAATGTACAGTAGAGAAAGTAGAAGTTAAGCCCAAAAGAAGAGGACAAATTGACAGTTGCAACTCCAATGCGATAGGGAAAACATCTCTCCAGAAAAAGAGAGATTTCTGATTGTTCACAAGTATTGCAGATACGTGTTCTTCACAAGAAAACTTCATGAACTGAGGTTTTTGTGGTCAGCTGGTAAATAAAGCAACTGGGAATTGAGGGATTCTGTCTACATCCATAACTATAACATTGCCTATATGGACATAAAGCTCAGCTGAGCTTCATTTATTAATAATTTTAATTACTGTTTCTGCTTTTTAAATATTAAAAACCTTTAGTACAGCAAGTTTGATGGCATTTAGTGAATGAGTTTTGTTCAATCCTTAACAGAAGAAATTTTAGATGCAACAAAAACACACTCTAGTTGCCCTTTTACCATTTATTCCCCCAAATTGTCAATCCTTAGACAATTTGGGGGAATACATGGAAAAAGGTTGACTGGGGTGTGATTTTGGATAGTTATAAATAGAATAAGGCTCTAAACTGATTTGAAATGGGTTTTTCAAATTAATGGATTGAGTCCTTCCGAGGGGGAAATGGGTTGTATTTTGAATTCTGGAAAAAAAAAAGAAAAGAAAGAAAATAACATGGTAGAATGGGATTTTAAAGGTTGGACGCTGGAGGGAACTAAAATGAAATTTTGAATGAAACTAGATGATGTCTTAATAATTAATAATTAAATAATTATATTTAATATTTAATAAATTTTAATAATGAAAAGAACATACAAATACAAAGCAGAAGAGTGACTTGGAAAAACTTTTATACTGGATTTACAAAAGAGATTGATTAAAGTTTTGAAAGACTTGGTGAGAAGGATTGGAGAAAAAAGAAAAGAAATCAAGTTCTAGGATTTATTTCACGGAATTAAAGCTCCACATTGTTAAAAGAGAAGGAAAATAAAGTTGGTTCATTTGATCAAGTTTAAAATAGATGTTATTTCTGGTAAACCTTATGGAATTTTGCTGACCAGGACTGCATTGTTTTAAGGATTCGTATGTAGATCAAAGAGGACATGGAGAGGTTGTTTTTTGTATTAAGAGAAAGTGACAAGTTTTCTTTAAAAATTATACTTGTTGAGATAAAGGGAAAAGTTATTTCTTTATATTTCTTTTTTGTTATTAATTTATTTTTTCTTCTGTGTATATTATTCTTTATTCTTTTCTGCACTTTTTCTATTTCTGTATTTTTTTTCATATTAGTTATTATTATATTTTTAAATTTTTACTACTTTAATACTGAGCAATATTATCTGAAAAAAATAAAGAGAAAGAGTCAGCATGGTTCATTAACCTTTGCCCTTTCTAAATGTCAGATGGGAAAATCCATTATGACTCTCCATATGATCTGGGACTCTGCCTTATTAAAGCAGTATAAGGGAAATTAGATCAACTGCAAATAGTATCATAAAGTAGTAGAGACTTTAAAAGAAAAGAAAAAGAAAAAAGTTTGCAAGTGGTGAAATTTAAAACATCAAACAGACATACAAACAAACAAAGGGAATCTGAAGGGGATCTGATTCCTTCTGATCCAAGAAAAGCAAGAAATTGATTAATTTTAATGGGCTACAGTTCACAGCATTTCTGGTCGACATGCTTCACAGATATTGTGGGTTTGGGTTATGAGTAGAAACCCAGTCCAGAGACACAACTCACATCAGGAATGCATAGTTGAAAAATTGACAGCTATTTTGTTATTGTTATATGTCAGTGATGGCTAACCTTTTTTGGACCGAGTGCCCAAAGTGTGTGCATGCACGCGTGAATGCACGTCTACACACCTGAACCCCCAAAATGCAATGCCCCACCACACCCCGCATATGCCCCACCCCCTGCATATGCACAGACCCCATGCACCTCACTCCTGCGCATGCATGGCAGAGACCTGAAGACCAGATGGCCGGTGGGAGGGGCATGCACATGTGTGGTGGACCTGAACTGGGGCGACAGCTTGCTTGCCCACAGAGAGGGCGCTGCGCGCCACCTCTGGCACACCTGCCATAGGTTTGCCGTCATGATTATATGTTGTTGCAATACAGTAATATCACCAGTAATGTGACTGATAATACATTCAGGTTAGACTTTAGCAGTAAAGATATTAGAGAGTAGGTTCACTTCTGGTATTATGCCACATACATTCTATCTGCACTCACCTCAACTACAAGTTCCAGCAAACAGGATATTTAATAGAACAACTTTCTTTGTTTCCTTGAATTTGAGGATGGAACGTATGTGGACTGAATCTATTATTCCACAATGCTAAAATAAACCAGCCCAAAGCTTAATCATGCACTGCTGAGATTGTCACACTGGCAGCTGTACCTGTAATGCTACCATGATTTATGCACTCTCTGCTCTTAATCAATATTGTAAGGTGAAAGGTTTTCTAGCACAACGGAGAAAAATTAACAGCAATCATAAATCCATCCATCCTGCTAAATATAAGAATTATAGGGGTTAATGAATTTGTCCCATCAGTCACTAAATAAAATGCATTTCTGCTGATGATATGGTGCCATTTCTTAATTAGGAACCTACAAAAGTGCCATGCAAATGTACATAATTTATTCCCATCGTATTGTTGAACTGGGAATTTTGCCAATGAATAAAACATCTTATTTTTGGGGGGGGGGGGGAGGAAAAGCAAAGGAACTCATATTTCTCAAGTTTGATGAGAGAGTCCTATTCCTTAAGTTGGCACGCTCATAAATCTAAATTAATGTGAAAAGCAAAGTCAGTATAATTTCTAATCAGTTATACAGTGCAGGGATGGGCAGACTCTTTCAAATGGTGATCACTTAATAAGACAAGGGTATGAAAGTTGTTAACAGCCAACCAGGTATGCTTCATCACCATCCTGCTTTTTATTTGTTAGAAGCAATTGGTGGTGCCTTAATGGCCATTTCAGAAGGTGAACATGATGCTAGATAAAGCAAAGAAGACTGAGAGGCATATTGTTCCGTTTTCATAAAAAGCCAGTTGTGAACTAGGTGATAGTATTAACTAGAAAGCTCTGCTCTCCGGTATGGTCCAGTTAACAGAAGTGTTCTCACACTATCTATTTGAGTTCTGGTGATGTATACACCTATTGCATATGAAAGAGGAAATATCTTCCTTAGACGTGTGATACTTAAAGGTATATACTGTAACTAAATACTTCTACACAATGGTTGTTCACAAAAGAGGAAGAAAAGCTGCTGCAAGTGTTTATGATTTACATATTTTGCACGTCAGAGGTGGGATGCACTTGCTACCCTACTGGTTCACAAATGTGAGTGCACGAGCATGCGCGTGCGCAGTAGTCATGCATTACATCCAGGCAGGTGGGCGGAGCCTCCTGCAGTCACCGCTACCAGTTTGTGCAATTCGGAGAGAACCGGCTGAATCCCACCACTGTTGCATGTGGCGAATCTGGTTTTCCAGCGAAACTAAACTGGATATGTAATAATTTTTTGATTAGCACCAAGGTTTTCAACAGGGAGAAATTGTTGCTTCCCCTTTTCTATTTATCCTGCTCCTCGCAAATCCTTAATGACAAATACAAAAATGAGGGTGTTCCCTAAACCCCAGGCATGGCACAGTCACAGCAATTTCATCCACTGAGTTTCAATTATGGAAGGACGGCTATTTCTGAAGCTGACTATAAATAAATAAATAAATATCTCAAATAACTGTACAAGTTCAAAAGTTACAAAACTTTATATCTGACATACATTCAGTAGCACACCTGCAACCTAGCATACTTATGAACCAGCTGGGACCCACAGAACAGCCTTCTGCTGCTTTCCTTGTGGCATGCCAGAAATCTGCCTGTTTTCCTCACTGTTGAGCTGAGAGTTGAGGAACAGATATTGTTTCCCAGCTGTGAAGAACATTATAGAAGCAATTATCTTGGATAAGAGTGGCTGAATGGGGGTTAAGACAAGGTTAAAGTCTTTTTAGCCTCCCAGCAATCTTAAGGGAGAAAAAAGAGGTGAGAGCAAGAGGATGTGTGCATGAATAGGTCTTTCTTTGTGTGACACTGTGAATGCAACTATGTGACATAGGGTGGAGCTTGGATCCTATTTTGAAGAATTTTGTAGGAGCCAGGTGACTCTTGCCCTAGCTCAAGAATTAGTATATTGCTTGTAATAAATTTAAAAGAAAATTCTACTAAAAGGTAGGTGTTTCTACTAAAGAGGCACTGTGTCTTTCCAGATGATCAGCTTATCCAAATCCTACCAACCTTAATTACATGTGAATTTGGTTTTGGATGTGTGCACTTTTTCCACTGTTATTCTTATGAAATTGAAATTTCATTGGAATTAATATTCACTAATTCCCTTGGCCAAGCACTATTCCAATCCCTGGCAATATTTTTAGATTGGATAATGACAGCACTGAAGACAGGCGGAGGAGAGGTTTAATGAAATCTGGCATCAAGTTATGGGAATTTTCTCTACCCAAATATCAAATGATGCTTTTATGCTGCAGTTCCTTGGAGAGGACTAGATAGAAGCTGTATTACATTCGCTGCCCCTGTACATCCTTTTTGTTATCATTTGCTCTCTGGTATTTTATTGGTTTTAATAAGATTCTGTTTGCTTTTATTATATTTTAAATTGAAGTTTTATGTGAACTGCTCTAAGAATAAAAGTTCTTTAGGTTTGGGGAGTATTTTTTTTTTACAGCAGGAAAGCATCTCAAAAATTAATGAATACACCCACTCACATTTCTAAAACTTGAAATCAAATCACTTTATCTCATCAGAACAAATAAGAATTAGGTTAGAGAAGAAATAATGATAATTATAGTCATTGAGAATCTGGTGGCATACACATTTAATAAATTATATTGTTATTAGAATAAGCCATGGTGGCACAAAGGTTAGAATGCAGTGTTGCAGGTTGACTCTGCCCACTGCCAGGAATTTGATCCTGACTGGCTCAAAGTTGACTCAACCTTCCATCCTTCTGAGGTTGATAAAATGAGGACCCAGATTGTTGGGGGCAACATGCCGACTCTGTAAACTGCTTAGAGAATGCTGTAACGCATTATGAAGTGATATATAAATCTAAGCGTTATTGCTATTGTTATTGCTATATACATAAAAATGTATATATTATATACAGCAGGGGTGTCAAACTCGTGGCGTCACAGCGGCATCACGTGACATATTGGGAGTTTCCCCTCCTTTGCTAAATCTGGCGGGGGCAGGGCCAGCATGTGAGGCATCCTGCCTGCAGTCTGAAAGTTTGACACCCCTGCTATACAGTAGATATAAATGACAGCTGTCATTTCTTTAGGTGGACTTGGCCTCATTCTTCCTAATAATTGTTGTTACTAACATGGTTAGTCACACATTCAGCCAGATGTTTGGACTGGATCTGGCACTTCTATCCTTCTATCAAGTCCTTCCTATATAGGCAAATATTGTTTGATGATATTAAATGTAGCATCATAGCTTATATGCTATTCAAAACAAAGCTACTTCTTGCAATTGACTAATGGTGATTTTGTCAATGCAGATCTTTGTATATTGTGATTTTTTGTTTTAATTCTAAAGTCCTAGACCACTTTAGCTTCTTCATATTCTTTTACTTTAACTATTTTATGGCCCCACCTATTCTTCCTTGCAGGCAAATGGCATTTCTTGCAGATATCCCATTGCACGATTGTTGATACATGCCACTGTTTGTGGACAGTCTATGAAACTTACAGATGCTAACTAGATGGTCCACTGTTTCTTCAGATTCTTTGCAGAGGCAGCATTTGACTTCTGTTGCTGTCTTCTCAACTCTGATTTCATATGCATTTGTTCATAAGGTTTGGCCTTGTGCAACCAGAATTAGCCTCTCTGTCTCTTTTTTCACCTTGCCTGCTCGTAGCCATTGCATGGCCTTGCCATGATTTTTTTTCCTATTCTTTATTTGGCTTTTCTGATACGTCAGTTTGTTTTCTCCAGTACTTAGTAAGCCTTCATGGTGTACTAGCATCAGTGCATCTTCTTCACTGTCCTTCAGATATTTTTCCAATGAACCTTTCTCTTCTTTAACTGCCTGGTGTACTTTGCAACATTCCATGTATTTTTCTTGATAAGTAGGGTCTGTCAATATAGCTGCATGGATGAAGGGCATGTCTGATTACTGGAATTGCCCAGGTGTTAATTGCCTTGGTGGTATTTCCTCCACTGAATTTAGACTTTCAAATCCTCACTCTCAGAATCTCCATTCACTTCTAATCTTTTTCTTGGCTTCAATATGCTTGATGTTGTCAACTTGAAGGTACTTATATTTATCACTTTCATCCAGATTTCTCATGTTACAGTATTTCAATAGGGTATCTTGATTCATTATTTCCCCCTATTGATAGTAAGGATGGCATATTTGTCCAGTATTATTACTAATAATACTAATAATACCAACTGTTAAGTAGATTTAAATCAACTGGATAATATAAAATATGATTGGCTTGTCAATATACAGCTGTATATTTCTATCATCTCTCTCTCTCTCCCTCCCTCCATTCATCCCTCCCTCTTATTTGCATTAATCAATGCAATGGGATTTCTATAAATTCCAAGATCTTTCTGTTTTTGGCTGTTATGTTATTAATATGTCACAGGGAGAGTGAAAAATTCCAGATGTTTATTTTTATCTCACAAAAAGCCAATAAAAAGGCTGTTTACTATTTCCAATTTAATTGCTTGTAAAACTGAATCAATATTAATCATACACTCTGCCAAAGGGGTAAGTGGCACAGAGCAAGCCTCCGGTAGGAATGGTAATCCAAAATTTAATTTATGCTGCCATGGCCCAGTAGCAGTTACTGAAGATCTGGAAAACCATTTTGGTTCCATGATATGCATATAGTTACAGCTTGCTCTTCAAATAAATCTGATCTCCATTTTGTAATATGTAAGCATTTTCTCATCTGGAGAATTGTTCATTAAACTCATTTGCTCTGATTTATGACAGCTAAGAGGTACAATTCTGTGTGAGTAGTTTTAGAATCAGATTTGGAACACTGAAATTAATATGTTCCCACCTTCACCAACTGCAAACCTACATCATATTCTCTTCTTTACAAGCTGATTATGCTTAAAGCTGAAAGTTTGAGTTTTTAATTGGACAAACAATACTAAAACTCTTGTAATTTTTTTTTGTTCATGTCGTATTTGTACTTAAAAGAAAGAATATTCAAAGTGTTTAAAGCATTGTATTTATTTTTTGTAACATTTTCATTTGCTTCCCTATGTGAGTACTTTTGAAAATCATGATATTACTGACTGTTTTGAACAGAATTCTTTTTATTCCTGTGTATATCTCTGATGAACCTGGTCTTGCTGACTTTAACTTCCAAGTAAATAAGGTAGATAAATCAAACAATGTTGTCTGAACTACAAAAGAGTTCCACCAATCAATGTGACCATTATTATATGTACCAGATTCCACATTTTAATTGGCACTAAGTCTTTTTTCCTTCTGCATATTTTCCATAGGTTCTGAGGTATCTACAGGATAGGTTTTACAAAAATCAAAATTGCAGTCACAGCACACACCTGAAGCTTTATGTTTTTATGTGTTAATCACAGACAGAGCTTCATTCACACTATTGGTGCTGCCATCTTGACTTTTTCTAACATATCCGGCATAATAATCACAACATCTCATATGGAACTCAAATGCGCTTAGTGTTGTCCAGTCAGTAAGAATCTGATCTGGAAAGCAGATCCAAGCCAAGATTTCCATGAAGTTTCTCAAAGCAAATGGGTAACCAGCTATCATGCAAGGAAACCAGTATGTTTTTTTTTTAAATCAATGAAATGATATCTGATATCCTTATTAAAAATGAGTAGATTAAAATATACTTCATCACTTTATGCTTGGGGCATTTGTTAGATAATTTAGATTTACAGTTTCCTGTAAGAAAAGTAGCATGTATGGGAACAGAAATGCTGTTCTGAGATTCCTGAAAGTGTTTCCAGAAACTTAACTACAGTCATGAAAAAATCAGAAGCACAACTTCACTCCATTTTGATCTGAAATTTATAAAACCAACGGTATGTGTTTTAATATAAGGTAACATTAAAAACAAACAAACAAAAAGGCTGCAAAACACGATCCCCCAAACCAGAACAAAAAATCCACACATAAAGTTTGATCTGGTCACACATCTGACACAACTAAATCCACTTTGAGTCATTGTATCCCTCATTGCAGTCTTTTATTCCTCAAGTGTAAAGGATGCTCCTGGACATAAAAAGTAGACTATTTTTCTGCATCTCTTTAAAGCCATCAAGTGATTTTAAGAATGTGTGCAGCCAAAATCTAGTAAATCTATCAAAAGGTTGCCCATTCCCAAATGAAAGAAATTATAGACCCCATGATTTTCAGCAGAATTTACTTATAAAGGCAAAAACATTTATTTATTTGGAAGATTGTGTTCTTTGCTTTTGTGTCTGTGTAATTCAAAATATAAAAACTGGAGGCATCTTCAAAACTACAGATAAAAACCAGAGCCATCTAGCCATGTTAGGTTTAGACAGTGCAAGAAACCAACCTGGTTTCTGAATCACCCCATTGCATCAGGGTTTTGGAATAATATTTAGTTGGATTACTTTAATCAACCATCCATCCATCCATCCATCCACCCACCCACCCACCCACCCACCAACCAACCCCTTTAGTTTCCTTTACATCCTCAAAACATTGGCCTGCCTTTCTTTCTTTCTTCCTTCCTTCCTTCCTTCCTTCCTTCCTTCCTTCCTTCCTTCCTTCCTTCCTTCCTTCCTTCCTTCCATCCATCCATCCCATCCACCCTTTTGTCCTTCCTGTTTTACATGCAATAATTTCTTGGCATTGATATTTGTAAGAAAAGTCTAAATGATTTATCTTTTCTAAGACCAAATGCATTTCATGTGAATTAAATAGACACAGGTTTTTTTTTCACTGTTGATTTGTACTATATCTGTATCCAGCCAGAAATGCAAGGAGAAAACATCTATTATGTACTGCATCAGGCTCATTCATACTCTGTTGATTAATTAAGAATACTGTTAACATATTTATTATCAGTATCATCATAAATGAGAAGCAACCTTTTTTTTCCCAAGGAGAAGTCCAAATAGTGTCATGGGAAATGTTCATGCCAGATCTAGTCAATGATAGTGCCAAAAGTGGGCAGATCCAATGCCAGTTTATCATCCCATTCTTTCCCACATCCAAACATAATATTCCCCATCCATCTGTTCAATTCTATCCTGGGAAAGGCACACAGCTTTCTTTAACTGGTTTTACTCCCAAAACAAAACAGAGTGATCACATCTCTGCTGTGAAATTGGCAGAAGACACCATGAGACCAACATCAGATGTGATTATAACACTGCTTTATTACTGAAAAATTGTTCCAGTTTGAATGCATTATTGATGTTACATTAAAAAAAACTTGCTAAAGATTCATTACTGAAAACATACTTGTATTCACTTGTGCTAATGTATTCTTAAGGAGATGTATGTTTGACTCAATTTATATATATTTCTGAAATGCAGATGTGTTTATACTTTAGACTGGAGAGATGGAATGTATACATAGATGGGATAAGATGCTACTTCGAGTAGGATGCTTTTTCGAGTGGCATCTAGAGTGGGGAAAAAAGTATGTATTGGAGTTCTTAGCTAATTTGGTTTGGGCCTTAATATCAAAACGACTGAGTAGAGATCAACCCAAGCTCCTTCACCAACCAGGTCAGCAGTGAAGTTCTAGTGAAAATGAACTTTTCTGTTACTTAGGATATCATCTGCAAAGAGACAATAGCATTCATGAAACAGTGCATTAAGGGTTGTGGTGGATGGAGATCACAGGAATGCTCTGTGAGAGGCATATCTCAATTCACCTAAAATTATGTACAAAATGATGATCCACCCTGTAGCACTATATGGAACTGAGTACCAGCCAATCACCAAAAGTTCTGAGCGCCTTTTACATGCCACAGAGATGTCTACAATAGTAAGGCCATGTTCTACAAGCAGGGTCTCACACCCCTACTTGCCCTACCTATCATTTTAACACAGGTGACAAATGCCCATGCAGAAGACCAATGCAAAGATGGCAAGACATGATTTATGCAGACATGAAAAAACATCCAGTTGGATCGTGCTGCTACATTTGATTGTGTGAAATGATTTTTGTTGATCCAAAAAGCGAGTCCTGTGGGGAAATGATAGCATGAAGAAGAACCTATTTATTATAGATTGGCTTTCTAAGAGAGAAATGATCTCCTTATATTATCTTGTTAAATTTTGGTTTTCTTTTACTTTGTTTATATTAGAACCATCTTCTGCATTTTAAATGAGATTTCGCTACAATTGAGATGTGGAATGTTGAGTTTTATGTATATTAACTAATGTTAAAATTCTAAACCTCAGTTTGGCCCATTTGCTGATAAGAAAAGGCTGAAGAATGGGATAAGCCAAGGAATGATGAGTTTTATATTTGTTAGCTAAGAGGACACCATGGAATTGTTTTTACTTGTCACAAAGAGGGTGGGAAGTCACTGTCTTGAGGAGGAGGGGGAATTATATTTATTTCTTTTTTCTTCTTTGCATTTTTTCTTTTTAAATTTGTACTGTCTTTTATTGTTCTATTCAAACTTTTAACAAAATCATTAAAGTAGAGAAGTTCTCAGCTGGTTTTTTATATCTTCCAGTTTAGGAAAATTTCATGTTGTCATACATAATCTAGCAGACACCTCCTACCTTAGACTGTTTTCAACTTTCTTCTTGTATCTTATTTTTCCTTTCTCTGCTCTTTTTCCATCCATCATTTGAATGATGGAAGCTTTTTATCAGTGTAAGCTTTTAAGAACTACAATTATTACAGGATTCTGGAGCAGGAGCAATGTACAGATAGGAGAGAATTAGTCCTTACTTTCCCCATCTGTTACTATTCCATGAGAACGTATCTTTAGCAGCGATGACAGTTCTAAAAACCTTCCTTGGGTTCAATGAAGGCTTTCGGAAAGTATACATGTGACATGAAGAAGAGAATGAGGTAAAGTAGAGATTCTGCAACCTGAAACATCATCATCCTTATTATAAAATAATTCATACAGAAGCCACATAGTCTTGCTAAGTATTGGTTTAGTGCACATATCACAAATAAACAGCAAATATCACTAAATACAAACAGCTTTACAACTTTGGTACATGTTGTAAAATAGCCATACCTATAAAGTTTGAACTACATATTAATAGCATTTAGACTTATATACCACTTTACAGTGCTTTACAGCCCTCTCTATGTGGTTTATAGAGTTAGGATATTGCTCTTAACAATCTGGGTCCTCATTTTACCAACCACAGAAGGATGGAAGGCTGAGTCAACCTTGTGCCTGGTGAGATTTGAACTGCCAAATTGCAGGCAGATGGCAGTCAGCAGAAGTAGCCTGCAGTACTGCATTCTAACCACTGCACCACTGCAGCTTAATGCTTGTAAGGATAGAAGTAACTGGATTAAATATTACCAATTACGGGTTTAAAAGGGAGCCATTCCACCCTTCCCCGCATCTAGATCAGTGTTTTTCAGACTTGGCAATTTTAAGAGGTATGGACTTCAACTCCCAGAAAACTCCTGCCAACATGCTGCTGTAGATGTTATGGTCAACATAATTGAGGTTCGGAAGCCTTGAATTTCACTGAGCAATAATAAATATTTGACCTTAAGTAATAATAATTTTGGATTTTTTTTAAGGCCACCATTTTAAATATTTTAACAACATACTATAACTTAGAGATTACTGAATGACAAAGATCTTTTGACTTGATTAATACAAAATTCCATTTTATTCTATTTATACCACTATCCATACCACTATCATCCATTCTTGAATGCCTTAAGCTCACTCTCATGCTATATACTCATTTATTATCCAATTTAAGTCCAAATATGATTTTATGAAGAAATAAATAGATAAAAGCTAAATATTTAGCAAAAACAGACAAGTTGGGCCTCGGAATGTTTTGCTTCAGGATGAGTCTTTTTTATTATCAGATTCCCAAGCATCAATTCATATTTTTTCACCTTAGAGATGTATATTCTGTAGTACTGGATAGTTTAAACATCTCAGCATAGAAATGCATGCATTGCAGTTGTGCTAATCTTTTTAGAAAAATTAGCTGAATAGATTTTTGCTTTTATGAAAGAAATAGCTGTCTTCTCAAGGGGATAGAGCGAAAAAGTAATCCTGTCATTCATTGAGCAATACACTAAAAGATATTTCGTCTTACCTCACGGCAGTTTAATGTAATACAACAATCATTTAATTACACAGCTTTTTGAAGTCAAAAAGAGTTAGGTGCTAATAAAATGCAGGAAGCAGAATGCTGAAGAACTAAACTCAGTCACAAAAGGCCAATAATTTTAAAGTGGGAAGGCATTACTAGATAAAGATCATTAAACCATGTCAGCAAAGTAATTAAAGAAATCATTAGAAGCCAAGCGAATCATGGAGATGGCAACAGACCAGCATAAATATTGATACCCTTGAATTGCTGTCAGATATAGCTAAAGGAATAGAAATGATCAAATGCCTATAGCCAAAATATTATCCTTACGACACCATTTATTTTATTATGAGATTCATTTTGATTAAAAAAATATATAGATAAATGCTAGTAAGAATCAGCTGGAAGACTATAGCAATCACTGCTTGTTTCTGTGTAAACTGAAAGAAATCACGAGGAAGCAGTCCATTACTTTCTAGATCTTGCTAAATCTCAGCTTCTAGAATTTGTCAGCAGCGACCACTAAAGGTATCTGCAATTCAGCAATATCTGCAGGATTTATAAGAGCTAATCTTAGCTAAAATAGGTAATACAAAGATGGTCAAATTGTATACTAAAGAAAAATCAGGAGAGTAACCCCCCCCCCAAAAAAAACAGAAATCCCATTGGTTCTTACAACTCAACAATAGAACACAATCTTTACAGGTGAACAATCCACAGGTCAGTCTTCTCCTCTCCAATTAAAAAACAGAATCAGATACCAGGTCATAGGCTTCAGAAAAATGTTGCCAATATAGGGCAAGCTGAATAAAAGATCCAGCAGTAGACAACAATTTACTTATTTATTTACTTATTTATTGAATAAATTTCTATAGTTGCCCAACTCACACATGGGTGACTGCGACTTACAAAATGTAAGTTAACCCCAACTCCATCATTTTTCTGAGTACAAAAAATAATGTTCTGAATTTTACAGGTGAGTGCAGTGAATATTTTCAGATCTAAAGCATCAGATGTCCCTCTGAATACTTTTACTCATTCGGAGTTGTTACTGTCAGAGTTTACAGGACTATCTTCTACTGAGGTGAAAGAAAAGGGGAGCTTGTCTTCAGCCTACCAATTTAAGCAAGAGATACTGCTAGCCATAGAACATAGGACTCTAGAGGAGTCGTATAATGGACTTTCTAATTCACTCTGACCTTCAGCCTATATTTATAGGTAGATTCAAGTGACAATGGGGATTCTAGTCAAGTTGGTTTCATTACATAATCTGTTATGTTTCTGAGACACTTGCTGATGGGGGTTAAAACCCTCTCTAATACCAAAGCTGAGTTAAATGGCACAATTTATTAATCCTGCATATGACACAGATAGATATGTTGTCCAAGCAGAACCAAAGAAAACAGTTTTGTTAAGATATAATTTCCAACTCCTAAAATCCTCATTTTCCTCTTTAAAAATATGAAGGGCTATTCGCTATTATACACACATGCATGCTTTCAGAAAACAAAACAAAACCCTCATTACCTAGTTTGAGGTTTGTCCAAATTACTTTCCAAGAGATTGCTTATCTACTTCTACTCCTAAGGAACAATTGGGACCCTTGGATTTCACAGCACAGGATCCTGCCTCATGGAAGCAGGACACATATAATATAATCTTCACAGAGTGCTAACTAAGATGCTGGCATCATCTATCATTTACCAGTGTTTAATATTTTCTTAGAATTTTGTGAATGAAGAAAACACAAAAGCTCTATAAAAATGGACAAGCTAATAACTTGAACCATCAAACAGCTTATCTGCTAAATTTCTAGAATACTGGTATATAATTACTAGAACAATAGGTTCATGTTAGAGAATGTTATTTATTTAAAGGTAAAGGTAAAGGTTTCCCTCGCACATATGTCCTAGTCATTCCCAACTCTAGGGGACGTTTCAAAGCTGAAGAGCCAGCGCTGTTCGAAGACGTCTCCATGGTCATGTGGCCAACATGACTAAATGCCAAAGGCACATGGAACGCTGTTACCTTCCCACCAAGGGTGGTCCCGATTTTTCTACTTGCATTTTTTATGTGCTTTCGAACTACTAGGTTGGCAGAAGTTGCAACAAGTAACGGGAGCTCACCCTGTTACATGGCACTAGGGATTCGAACCGCTGAATTGCTATAAATAAACTGTTACTTATTTACATCCTACCTTTATTATTTTGATAAACTGTAAATTGTTTTATTGATAAATAACTTGTGCATAAATTCATAATACTCATTTCTACTGCTATTTTTTTCAATAACAACAACCCTACAATGAGAGTTGGGCTGAGAGAAGGTGACTGGTCCAAAGTCCCTCAGCCAGCTGTCATACCTAGGATGGGGCTAGAATTCACAGTCTCCTGGTTTCTGATGCTTTAACCCCTACACCAAACTCCCTTGACATCAGTTTGAACCAGTAGCTATCTCCTTATCCTAACCTCTCTTAACTAATTGTTTTGAATTGTACAGAGAATAGGGGAAAAAAACCACATTTACTATAGCTACTCAACAGTAGGGTACAATTTTTATTTTTAAAATTTGTAGGTTGCCTAACTCTAGAAAGTCAAGGTAGGGGTGTCAAACTCATATTGTCACAGCAGCATCATGTGACATATCAGGACCTTTTCCCCCTTCACTAAACCAGGCATGGGCATTACCAGCATGTGACACATTCAGTCCACAGGCCGGGAGTTTAACAACCCTGCTCTAGGCAGCTTCATATAAAAAAATCCAGCCCAAAAATGGCTTAATCCAGAGGAAACAACTAACTCTCAACTGTACCAGCAGATATAAATAGCAATAGCACTTAGACTTATATACTGCTTCAAAGTGCCTTATAGCTCTCTCTAGGCGGTTTTACAGAAATCAGCATATTGCCCCCTAGAATCAGCATATTGCCTCCAACAATATGGGTCCTCATTTTACCGACCTTGGAAAGATGGAAGGCTGAGTCAGCCTTGAGCCAGTGACATTTGAACTGCCAAACTGCCATGTTTTAAATTCTTTTTTTAAGTCTAGACAAGTTCATCTCCAAGGCAAGAGACATGGTGTTATGATAGAGAAGGTTTGCTTCCTGAATGCTGTCAGGTAGCATCGTATGCCTGAAGCTCACAATTTTGAGTCAAACTAACTTTTGAGGTAAAGGTTAATATAACTGCTGCATTCAATAAATTTAGTTAAACTAACTTCTCAGGTAAATTTTATGATTCTTTTTTTTTATTGAAAAAGTTTTAAAAGTTTTGCATACATTTTCTCCCCCCTCCCCAACCACCCCCCCCGACTTCCCAGAGCAAATACAAGATAAAATACAGCTCAAATTCTCTAAATTAAACTCCATTTCACACTTATCTTAATCATAATCATTAAACAAATAGATAAAAGGAAAGCAAGTCTTCTTTCTTCTTATTCCATCTAATTCAACAAAATTAATATCCATTTATAATTACAGCAGTTAATAAAACAATTAAGTATTACCTAATCAAACCTATCATTACTCAGTTTAGCTAATTGATACTTAACAAATTATTAGGTCTATACAATTTAACAAAATATTTTATAACTTCTTTCATTTAAAACAAAAACAACAACAACAACAAAAAAAGAAACCCTCATTCAAAAACCCGAAATTTAAAATAAAATACTATATAAACTCTTCCGTCCTCCACTTTTAAACCATCAAGGTCCAATTATAATTAAAACACTTAATAAAAAATAATAATAATAATAATAATCAAACCTCTTATTAATTTATCAATACATATTAACAAATCAACTAAGAACATCATTTAATAACTATATCAAACATTTAAGTTTTTCATACTAGATTAAACCAGTTGCTAATCTTCTTGTCTTCACATCTTCCAACAGCATATAAAATATCTTCATTTGCTTCTACCCACCTAAATAAAAATTGCTTCTTTATATATAAAAAAAACCCCCGAGTGACTATAATTATATTTGAAATGGTATCCATCAAATCCAGTCAAAAATTAGATTAATAAATTCATCAGACGTATTAGGGAAACCACCAGATCAGCTGCAATTGCCCTAGGTCCATAGTCCTTTTGCCTTATATTTATTACCATCAAACAGGAAACTCCAATTTACTATATTCAATAAAACTTCTGTGATTGCAATTAAGTCCAAATTTATTACAGTCCTTAATAAAATATTCCAAATCATTCAAGTCAGGGCATATTTCACAGCCAACACACCAGCATTGCTGTGATCTGTTTATTCTTCTCAAAATATTCCAATACAGCTGTAGGTTGCCTTCTCATCGTCGCTCATTGCTTAGTTAACTGGCATTAGACTGCTGTCTGTTTTTTTTCCAAAAGTTCAAAATCTTTAAACAGTTAAACAATACTTTTTAAGGACCATCATCTCATCAAGCAGGGTTATTTTCCATTTTTCTAGTCTTTCTTCTTTTCCTTTTTACGAACTTTCTTCTTAACTTTGATCCCTCTGCCTTTTTTAACTCCAGTAAAATTTTGCAGTTTTTGGGATTGCATATTATAAAATTTTTGCAGAAAAACTTCTTCTGGAAACAGCTCTTTAAATGCAGATTGGGTTTTATAAAAAAAAATTCGTGTAACCAAAATCTCATCAGCTTCCAAAATTTCTTGCTCCTTATTCTGCACAGCATTCATCTTTGTCTCCTCAGTAAAAACTGCTATAATCTGTTGTTGTTCTTTTCCGTCTCCCAACTCTTCATTCAATCCCCCACTGCTAGATTGCAACTCAGTATTTCCATGTATTTCATTGTTTCCAGCTTGAGAAGCTTGAAATATAGTATCAATTCTTTCCAATAAAGCAGAGGTAATTGAATTCCAAGCTTCCTCAAAATCAGACCATATCTGAGGGTTAGTTAACCCTTCTTTGCTTTCTTTGCTTTCAGAAAGACCAGCCATCTTGCCCCCCTTCTTCCTTCCCTTCCAGAAGGACAGAAAAAAAAGAAAAAAAAGAATATCAAAAAGAAAAGGAAAAGACCCTTTACAATTTGTAATTTGTATTGCTGCTTCAATTATTATTATTACATCCTTTCTTGTTTCATCCACTTTTCAAAAAGGAGTTTTACGTTTCAAACAGGGGCCTGTCAATAATTACTTTTAACTTTCACTTCTTCACGCCCCGTTGAAACTCAAACGCCATCTTGCTTTCACTTTCAGCTTAGGGAGAATCTTTTAAAGAAAGTAAATCTTTGGAGTTAGAGAAAAAAAAACTTGCTATTTCATTCATGCTGCTTGTGCTCCGCCAGCTTGATTCAAAGAATATTTGTTTAAAGTTGATTGCTGGGATGGTAACGACATCTAGCTCTGCAAAGCAGAGACATCCAGGGTCCGGAGTGCTGACAGGCTTAACGGGGAGGTCTCATCTTCGAGCCCCAGATTATGGGTAAAATCTGGCACTCTCAGGGAGCTCTACCCCACCCGTCTACTCACTTTCCCCCCTCATACCAGGGGGAAAGTTTTCAAACCGCAAGACAGCTGATAGTCGCTGTTCTTGCGGTTCTACGGAGCCCTGGGTTGGCGCTTCAAAAAGAAGCGTCTGGCGATGTCGCAGTCCCACCGGAAGAGTGTAAATTTTATGATTCTTGACAAGGCAACTTCTAAGGAATTTCAATGGTGGGCAGAAACTGTTTTGATGAAATGGATAATATCTAGCCTCATCTCAGTAGAATTGCATACTACTTATGAATAGACGAGGCAAGACTAAACAAGTAATATAATGTTTCTAATTTCTAACTACTGTCATAGATTTAGTATGGTACTTTATGCAAGGCAAAGTGTAAGATACTTTTGGAGGAGCAAATAAATATTTTAGCAGGCTGTATGTTAAAAACTGAGGCAAACTGCTGATTTCCCTGAATTTTTTTCTAAAAATATATTAAACTTTCTTCAGATTTTTAACATTTTTTCTTAAAAAATATTTTAAAAGAAAGCCTGTAAGCATTACTTTGTCACTATTATTGCTTTACAATAAATTTAAGCTTTAACTGCCATGGGAACAAAGTCTCTACATCCTCATCATTGTGATTTAAAAAAAAAGAAAACAAGCAAACTTGCTTATCTCAGATAATCAACATCTGACTTGTACTGGAAAGATTCACTGGATGGGAAGACCACAAACATGGACAATGGACTATCTGTCCATCCTCTTTCAATGGTGATTCAAAATATTAGTACACCATAGCACAGGGGTACCCAACCACTGGGCTATGGCTTATTTGGAACCGGGCTGCATAAGTGATAGGTGAGTGTATGTATGCAAAGCTCCCCTTGACCAAGCAGTGGCTGCTTGACCTTGCAAATGAAGCTCCCCTCATGTGAGCGGCAGCCATTTTATGTTCATGTGCGAAGCTGTTCTTGTTCGAGCAGTGGCCTCTTTTGCTCATTTGCATATCTGCTGCTTGGATAAATGGAATTGCATGTCCTTGTGCACATTCCCCTGCCACAGGGAACTATTACCTCTCCCACCTGCCAGGCTGCCAATCCAGAAAGGTTGGGGACCACTGCTGTAGGAGGCATATTTCATAATTCGTCATCATTCCATACCTGAGAAGTCAATTAGCTTATCTTTTTTTTTCCCAAAAAGGATAAAGTGCTCTGAAATCATGTTCCAATTCTGAGTGCATTAAATAGGTCAAGGTCTATACACTTAATAACAAAAATGGAATGTGTTGAAAATATATGCACTAAAGGGCCTGTGGCATGAAGAACTGCTGTGCTATTTCAAGGAAATGGCCTGTGATAGGCTATAAACTTATTCTAGAGAGAAAAATTGAGATGGAAAAATATAGCTTGTGCATTGAAGAATCAAAGAATAACTGAAAAATTCTTACTCTCGCTTCATTAATAGAAATAGGATAAATTTTATTTTTCAATGAAATGAAAAGCTGTTTGCAAATCACTGGTTATTATTTTTCCCCCTAATAGCTAAATCTCTTTTCACCTGAAAATAATATTTCAGTGAAATATCACTTTTAAAATATACAGTAGGTAGGCAAGAGTCTTGTGGACTTAAAGATACGTTTAAGCACGTTCTGTCATGCACCATTTTCATCCACATTCATTTGGGATATGCTGGATTTAAACATCAGTTCTGAGTCCTTGCACAGGATTGAAATAAATGGAGAAACCAAGTTCTGTTTTGTTTCACCCCACTGGTATAACTCAGGATGACACAAGGCTGTCTCAGTCATAAACAATGAGTTGAAGGCAAGATGATGGGGACATAGCACGAAAAAGAAACATGTAGCCAAAGCATATTATGCCATGGTTAGATACAAACATGGGAAGACCATCAGGTACTTTTAATGGGGAGAAATATTATAAAAGTGCCTTGAATTAAAATAAAAAGAACATGCAAATAAATAAAGATCAATGTTCATCTTGTCCTCATCAGCTGCTATTACATCATGATTAGTATAATATCAAGAAGACCCAGGATGGAATCACATATGATTTGGTATTTGCTTGCTTACCAAAACCCCTTGTTAATTTATAAATTGGCTTTTAAGGTCCTTCATAGGACATGGCTTAAGGTGACGCCGTGGCTCAGTGGCTAAAACACTGAGCTTGTCAATCGAAAGGCCAGCAGTTCAATGATTCAAATCCCTAGTGCTGCATAATGGGGTGAGCTCCCGTTACTTGTCCCAGCTTCTGCCAACCTAGCAGTTCGAAAGCACATAAAAAATGTAAGTAGAAAAATAGGGACCACCTTTGGTGGGAAGGTAACAGCATTCCATGCACCTTTGGCACTTAGTCATGCTGGTCACATGACCACGGAGACGTCTTTGGACAGCACTGGCTGTTCAGCTTTGAAACGCAGATGAGCACCGCCCCCTAGAGTCTGGAATGACTATCACATATGTGCGACGGGAACCTTTACTTTTTATAGGGTATGGCTTAGGGGACTGCATCATACTGATAGGATGCACATTGGGGATTAAAGACACAATAAAACATAGATAAAGGGTCCAAAACAGAAGGACAAAGAATCAGACAGGCATTGCAAAGATAAATGAGGGTGAGGCAGTGATGTGAACCAGTCTTACATACATAGCAATAGAAGCAGACACACACCATGGCCAGGATATAAACTGGGCTGGCAAGCCTATTGTACACAGTGGGCTTTGAGGACAGCCATCTCATAGATGCAGAAGCCTGTCACTGCCATTCAAACTGCCATTTGGAATGCAACAGTGAGTTACCAGTTCAGGGAATGAGAAGACAAGCATCTTTATCGTTCTGTGCAAAAATAATGTAATTATGTCCAGCATGCCATGGTGAGACTAAACATTACAAGTGGGTTCCCAGCACAGCTCAAACTGATGTCCAAGAGGAGACTACAAAGTCAGACAGCTGTTGCTAAACTATATGCAAATACCGCTGGCAAGTCTGTGGCACTTACTGGTCATGTTCAATGCCCCTTCAGGGCACTATGACTATGATCAGGCCTCTCTCTTTCTCAAACCAGAAAGTTGAAGCCAGTTTTTGTAATGAGAAAATAGGAAATGTTAGGAAAGAAGATTAGCTGCCCATTCAGGCACATCTACCCTCTGTTTGTTGTAGAATGTTGGAATGTTGATGAATGTACATTTTGTACATCATCAAATTTGGGGGGGAGAGAGACAGAGAGATGGAGGAAGGGAGGAAGGGAGAGAAAGAGAGAGAGTAGGGGGAGGGAGGGAGAGTGAGAGAGAGAGAAAGATTAAAAATGGGGGAAAAAAATCTTATAATAAATGCCAGAATGTAAATTGGCATCTTCGCTAAGGCGTATCTTGATAGCATTTTCAGTGCATCTGATTCCTGATCTCTTCCATGGTAGCCAGATGTTCCTGTATATACTTTTTGATGTTAATAACTTGTCCTTCTGTTTGAATAACTGTGGTTCAATGGCACTTTTCAACAGCTTGTCTTTACTAATATTGCTTCTAGAAAATTTTCAAATATTGCAAAACAATGGGCTGCAGTAAAAAAAAAATGGCATGTATAGAGAGCACTTCCTACCAAAGCGACAGTCAACTAATGCATGAAATAGAAAGATAAGCTCAATTCCTTCTGCTTGCTTAATGGGACTGTATAGATCTCCCTTCCTCCCAAAAGAGTCACCCTATTTTTGAGTGATTGAAACATTTCATGGTGCAATGTTCAATTCTCATGCAAGATCAGATCCAGTGGAACTAAGTGCAGTGGGAACTAGAGTGTTTGTGCAGTTGGAAATATAAATTTGAGTAAGAAGCAAATCATAGAAATGTGACAGGAATTTTTTTTAAAAAATACAATTTTAAGTTTCTTTTTACTCTTCATGATTTACATTAATATTATATTATTGTAATATTAACCACAACTCGTAAAAACATCAGTTACTTGATTTATATATCAATACAACATAAAAAAGATGTATCTTTATTATTTATAAAGATAAATCTTTATTATGTCATTTGACTAACATATGTATGTGCATGGATATACAGGTAGTTCCTCAATTTACAACCACAATTGAGCCTAACGTTTCTGTTGCTAAGTGAAATATTTGTTAAGTAAGTTTTACTCCATTTGATAACTTTTCTTGCCCCAGTTGTTAAGTGAATCACTACAGCTGTTAAGTTAGTAACACAGTTGTTAAGTGAATCTACCTTCCCAATTGACTTTGCTTGTTAGAAGGTTGCTAGTGGGTTACACTGTAACCCCGAGGACAATGTAACTGTCATAAATATGAGTCAGTTGCCGAGTGTCTGAATTTTGATCATGTGACCATGAGGGTGCTGCAATGGTTGTAAGTGTGAAAATGGTCATAAATCACTTTTTTCAGTGCCATTGTAATTTTGAATGGTCACTAAATGAACGGTTGTAAGTGGACGACTACCTGTACACACACACACAAATGCTGACAACATGTGTAAGAGCACTGATGATGTTACCTATTTGTGTAATGAAGTCTGTCAGGAAACAACCAAGCTCAGAGAGCACCAGAAACTCCACCCTGAGCTGCATATATACTCTTTTATTGATATATACTCTTGTATTGTGCTACATTCTACTGAAGCCATAACAACCTTTGCTTGCATGGACACTCCCTCCAGAGCAGAAGGAAAGTATTACCACTGGGATATATAGACATCAATGGAGTGACAAGCAAGGACATATTTTTGGTATCCCAACACAAACCATGTGACTTGTATCTGTGATTAGGTTGCAAGCAGGTAAGAACTCAGTTTAGAATGTGAACATCATGAAGTTCATTTCATCTTCTTGTTACCATGGTTAATGGTAGATTCCTAAGAGAAATGAAGAGAGGAGCAAACTATACAATTATACATCAAGGAGAATTTTAACAATCTTTGTTAAATAAAGGCTTATAATAGATGTCCTTCAACTTGAGGTGAATTTCTGTTAAGTATATAGCTATGGCAGTATGCAATTCAGGGATTTTTTTAAAAAATGCTTTCTAATTTAATATAGAGTCCTGGAATTTGTTTTTTATATGCATTTTAAAGCATTATCTTTTGAGAATATGTAATTGTGTGCCATTTATTGTTTTTTTAATAAATGTATCTGTAGATTGCCTAGAATCTACTTGGATTGAGATGACAGATAAACTGCCTAAATAAAAGGAGTACATTTCAGAACATATAAATGTGCACAGTTTTTAATTATTATTTTAATTTGTGCAGTTATATTTTTATAGGGATTCTGAAACCATTGTACCTCAACCTTGCCTTCCTCGTCTATCATTATGATCACCTCCATTATTACTATTTACAGTTCTTCCTCTTAAACTATACCAGATTAATGTATAAAATGTACATTAATGACCTGTATGTACAGTAGAATGACCTGCTATAATATGAAACAATAGAAATAGAAATAATAACAATACAAAAAGTTAATATAAAGTTCATTTTAAAAGATACCCTGGATGTTCTTGCTGATTCTATGGTTGGCTATTGCCGTTAAGAAGGTCTTCCTCCTAGTCAACACACTGCAAACCAGATCATTGATGGAAACTGTGAGTGTGTGTGTGTGTGTGTGTGTGTGTGTGTGTCTGTATGTAGGTCTTTGGTTATACGGGTTTTCTCCTGCGTAAAATTGGAATAACCAAAGACCTACACACAAACACCCACGAAAACCTCAGAATAGATATATGGTTTTTTATTTATTAAAAACAAAAACAAAACATAAAAACATTAATGGAAACTATATTTTATCACTAAAGAGAAAATGTAATAAATTGAAAGTTAGGACAATGGCATCTGAATCTCCAAAATGATAGATCTAACATTTGGATCAATGATTCCCTAATTCTACATTCTTGCTAAGTAACATTGCTAGAGATTCTGAAAATTAGTACAGTTAGCCTGAAGCAAGGGGAAAAAAACCCAATCTGTCCATTGTAAAATAAAATAAAAATAAAATAGATGTTTTATTTTCAACTATGGAACAAGGACCAAGAACAGCAGATGGCACAGTAAAGCTAAAGCATTTTGCTTATTTCCCATATTTCTTTCTTATTTTCATTTTCTTGCTTTAATTTAGCAGAAAGGGCATGAAAATGTAAGCCTTTCCGATGTCCGCTGAACTGCATTAAGGCACAAGTACAGCCAAGTAGCAATGCCAGGTTCCCAAGCCCTTCTAACATCTGTAAGATAAGCACACTGGCCATGATTATGCCCTCCCAAGCCTTCATTCAAATGTATTTGAAACATATAATTATCATCTAGCAGACATAATATACTTCGAATTCTCAAAATGCCCATGGGCTCCTATTATCTTGTCCTATTCTTTTCATGCCAAAAAGAAGAGGGAAAATAAAAAGCAGTGTTTAACTTCTGGTGGGGAATACTTTTGACACTTTTTGTCTTCCTATTTTTTTTAGCATATTTCTCTTTGCTATGGGAAGCTTGCAACTCTATTATTAAAACAGAGCACAGTCCTAAGGGAAAGTGAGCAAGCTGGCATTACAGATGGGAACAGTATGGATGGAATAAGCTATCACCGTATCGCTAGCACCAAAGGAATTTTTCTTACAGCAAGAAAAATCATTACCACGCTCTTGCTTGTGAGAATTATTTTTCTAAGTGCTGGCATTCATTGACCATATACCATATTTTATAGTTATATCATCATACTTCAGAACAACCTTTTTAAAGAAATAGTTATTTTAGTTTGTTTTTATGTCAGTCAAGCTGCTTCAGTCTGATTTTTTTTGTTTTTTAAAGAAAACTAAAATTATTTGGATTAGTTTCTTCCTTCTTCTTCCTCTCCCTTCTTCCTCCTTCTTGCTTTTGAGTAAATCCAGTTTGAGACAGGGAGGATAAAATAGTTTATATTCTCTTGCAACATATTAAAAAACACTCAACATCAAATGAAAACATCTACATTTAAAAAAAATTAAGAATACACATTTTAAAACCAGCACCACAAAAATTACCAGCAACAGTACAAGCCATAATTAAATGTTATAATCACATCACCTAATTTCAGAATGTATTTGAATCATATAAGAAGGACGTATCTTCTGAAGGATTGTTTTACGGTTTTTGTGATATAAAACAAGTATTTCTGAACCAGATGTACAGTATTTGCTGTACCCAAGGAAATAATAATTCCCAAAATGATACCAAATAACATTCCCAAAATATAAACACAAAACTACAAAAATAAAAAATACAAAGTAATACCTCCTCAAAGACAATACAATATACCCAAATAATATCCCCAAATGCCCATTAATATCTACAATACACCCAAGAAAATAATAAAATAAAAACAATACAATTGATCCTTGACCTCTCCTTAACCACAATATCTCTTTCCTGTCCTTCCCCCAAACCTATTTCTTTATTAAAAAAGAAGAAAATTGCTGCCATGCATGATAAACAATTTCTATGATCCAATATAACAAACAAAGAACTAAAAGCAGCAAACCTTTGCAATTGAAGCTGAATATTCACCAAGTTTCCAAAACTTAAATCTCAGTCTTTTTGCAAACCCATTGTTGAATCTAAAAACCCAAGACTTAATGTTTCTTCTCACAAGCAGGCTATCAGGAGTCTTGTATTGTGCTGACACAGAAAGGGGACAGTTTACTCCTTCAATTTCTGGGCAAGTGGTTATAGTTCATCCAAAACCCAATTTTATAAAGAGTTAAACTAATTCATTTGAGCACCAAAGAATTGAGGCCTTTGAACTATGGTGCTGGAGAAGACTCCTGCGAGTCCCTTGGACTGCAAGGCGATCAAACCAGTCACTCCTAGAGGAGATCAACCCTGATTGCTCTTTAGAAGGTCAGATCCTGAAGATGAAACTCAAATACTTTGATCACCTAATGATAAGGAAGGACTCACTGGAGAAGGAAGAAGAAGAAGAAGAAGAAGAAGAAGAAGAAGAAGAAGAAGAAGAAGAAGGAGGAGGAGGAGGAGGAGGAGGAGGAGGAGGAGGGGACGACAACAGAGAACGAGGTGGCTGGATGGAGTCACTGAAGCAGTCTGCGTGAGTTTAAATGGACTCCAGAGGATGGTAGAGGACAGGAAGGCTTGGAGAAACTTTGTCCATGGGATCATGATGGGTTGGACATGACTTCTCAACTAACAACAACAAACTAATTCAACCCAGGTAATGGAAATATGGAAGTCCAATGCTTCATTTTGCCAAGGAACACTGTGATTGTTATTGTGCTGTCTCACCTGCCATTTCCCAGATCATCACACCCCTGGCCCCCACCCTGCTTTGACCCCAAAAGCTCCTCTGAGACTTCGGCCTGTTCACCCATCCATTCTTAGTTCATCAGCCATATAAAATATGGAGTAGGACTCTGGATTTGGCTCACAGGGCTTAGTTTGCTGATATCTGGAGCCTCAATGTTTGATTTTAAAGTAGAAAGAAAGATTTACTAGAATTAAATTGTCTCTGAATGTTTATGGAAGCAGATCTGCAAATTTTGTCAAATCCATCTATATCACAAATTTGAGGACCGGAAAAAGTTTATTAGTAGTCATGTTTCCCCAACAGAAAATGTACCCAGCCATTGACAAACACACTATACATTTAAAAACATCTCTCCCACTAGCTAGAGGAAAGATCCCCCCCCCCCCCAGGGAAAACAATATTTAAAAAACTGTAAATAAAATCAGTGGACCACAATAATGTCTAACTAACATGGATAGCAAAACAGTAAGGATTTATACCTGGTCTGAGCATTCTGTTATATAGCGTTTTAAATGCTTCTTTTCTCTTCTATTATATTTATTAGTGAGGCACCAATTATACATGGTTTACAAAGTAAACACAAGGCTCTACTACTTCAAGATATTTACAGCTTAAGTGGAAGTGAGGGGAGGGGAAAGAAATTAAATGAAACAACAGGATTGATTGGAATCAATACAGTTACAATACTTAGCTTCACTGAAGTTGCAAAATGAGGAATAAGGCATTTTTTAACCAAAAACCTTGGAATAGATCTGTGGTTTGACCGGAGTTCAAAGAAATGATTTGGGAAAATGTCACAGTGTATATAAAGGGCAGTAGAAGACAGCATTTTGATATTATTGTTCTTGCAAGGGCAATTTGAAACTAAACCAGAATTTAGTTAGTTTGATAGTTAGTGAAGTTCTTGATATGCTACTGCATCAAATTGTTGTTCCAAATTGCTTTGACAGTCATGACATCTTTCCATTTAACAGAGGCAGAATAATTCATATTTCCTTTATTTATTTCAATTCATTTTCTACAGGGTGGTTGCTGAAGTTGGTTCATGTCTTCTTTTCTTCTTCTTCTTCTTCTTCTTCTTCTTCTTCTTCTTCTTCTTCTT